>JAOQGN010233094.1:0-17157 GCA_027564295.1 Himantozoum antarcticum | reverse complement strand
GATGTGACTTAGGTGGATCTGCAGGCCCAATAGCTGCCTGGTCACAAGAGAGGGTAAGAATACATTTACATAACAATTTTTACAACTCTATAGCTCCCGGATTCTCGTGTGACAAGTATCTGAAAGCCGTTGACTGTACTCAGGAAAAAGGATTCTTTCCTTACAAGTGGGTGGATTCGCTAGACAAACTTTTCCACACAATTCTCCCTCCTAGAGAATCAGTTTAGAGTTTGTTGATAAATTCGACAATCTTGGAAAAATATTACACTCAATGTCAAGAGGTGTGAAAGGAAGATATTTCTACCTTTAAATATTTTTTGATACAGTGCAAAAATCTGGATGTTGAACCATTACTATAGGCTTTCGAAAAATCCATAGACAGGGGCAGAGCAAGATCCATAGAAAAAATTGATATGGTGAACGATGCTATATCTCTCCCAGTATCGGCTGTTAGATGGATATTTGCCAAATGCCAATGTCTGTTCCATGCACTTTTAAAGTGGGAGGGTGATGTCACACTCTCCACACTCTCCCCCATGGTTGGGGAGAGTAGGGAGTGTGTGGGTGGGAAATCCCATCAACCCATCGGCCTCATACATGATCCCAATAGAGATATTGACAATCTCATCAGATTTAATCTGGTTGGGGGTACCAGTATCATTGTTCACCAATACCACTGTAGAGGAATCACTAGCATTTGGCAAAGCACCTGCGGAAAAAAGCCAAACTACGCAATCAAATTCTAGGAGTAGACACAAATACTCTGCATCTGTGCTGCATGACACGAGAAATCCCTACCGGATATCAAATTAGAAGGTAAGCAGAAAATCAGCTTGCTTCGGAGAAGAATGGCAAATTCAGCAAGGTGGCCCACGCTTGGTCACCTTGCTGGGTTTTGTACCAGAGTTTTGTCTGTGGCGAAGATATTACTCATCAACACAATGGGGAGATGTTCGCATTGGCAGACACAATCTACCGATTGATGGTTACTGCTCGAGTACAAATGTGATCTATCAGTTTAACAGATGTTTCTGGCACATCCAACCTTGCAGCAAAATGCGACGAGTTTACCTTCATCCCGTGAAAAAGAAGCCATTGTCTGATCTTTATACCAACACCATTGTCAAGTCTGAGTACATCGAAGAGCTGGCTACAAGGTTTTGAGTATGTGGGGGTGCGAGTGTGTGGGAGTGGGAGAAAAAGGTGGACAAAAGCAAACAAATCAAATACTTTCTTGCCATTTTCTACCGCACTCTCTATGGCGTCAGAGGGAGTATGACTCAGTAAGAAGTTGTAGAAAAGATAGCAAATGGAAGCTTTTACGGTTTGATAGAGTGCGACATTTCCGTTCCCGATCATTTCCCGGAAAAGTTTGAAGAGATGGCTCCCATCTTCAAGACTGTTGATGTTTTCAGAAGTGATCTTAGTGACCATCTGAAGGAGTTTGTGGTGGGTACTTCATTTCTGCAAACACCTCAGGATATTGGTTGGAACCATGTTTGGGAAGAAGATTTTGCTCTTTAGTGAACTAGCCAAGAGGTACTCATCTCACGGAATCATCATTACCAGAGTTTATCAGTTAATCGAATACATTCCCAGAGAAATATTCAAGCAAATTGGAGAGTCTGTGAGTGATAGGGAGGCAGGTGGATGTTGATACGCGTATGTCTCTTCTGGCTTGCACCGGCAACTTGGTAGGAAATTCAGTCTATGATAAAATCGTAACCAACAAGGAAAAGCACATTGACATAACTTATGTGGAGGGAGACAAACAAGCTTCTCAGAAAATAAAGGGCATACATTTTATGTCATTAGAGGGGATTGGAGAGGAGTTCTATGAGTTCACAACACAGAAAAACAAGGTGAGAGAAATTTAAGTTGGTAGATTAGTTTGTGTATTAGCGCCTTAGCACATTCGTATTAATCCCGTTAATTGTTGTTGATGAATGGTCCTATAATAATGTTGTTTGGGTCTGTCCATGTTCATTTAATATTATACACGTTAAAGGGAATGCAATCATTAAGTTTTAATTCGTTCGTTTTCATTTAATCCTATGAATTTCTTGTAATTTCAGTTAAACATGGATGTTCCTGTAATTATGGGATTTTATCATATTTCAACTAGCAAAACTCAGAATGCTCCAGTTTTACTGCGAATTCGTGAATAGGTAAGTGCCATTTGGTGATGGAATAGTAATTACATATATCAACAAATATTTTTATGTCTTTCTTTCCTGTTGTAATTGTTTTTTGTGTGAATAATGACGATCAAACGATGTGTCTAAAACTGACTAATCAAAGGTTGTTGTCTCGGTTTTAGGTTTGTGGATAGAATATATTTTTCATATGCGAAATTTAACACCAATAGTGCCTACATGGCTATGACGGATCATTTGGAAGAAATCATTAAGCCATCCATGCGTACAACATTCTACCGCAAGTATGGGACATGATTTCCCAGAATCTGCTGCTGTGATCATAGACAGACTTTCATGGCAAAGAAACTATCCGCTGCCAACAGTTGGGAAGTTTTGGAATGCTGTAAATGAGAAATCAAATTGGATCACCGCAAACCAGATTTATTCAAACATGAATTTCAAGGTGCAGGAATAATAGCCTTGAATTCAAAGACTTATTTTTGTTGGAGAGATGAAGATAAGGACTCTAAATACAGTACCAAGGGTTTGAGTAAGAGGAATAATGCGCTTACCAAAGAGAAGTTCTTGTGAGTGCTAGAGACTAAACAGTCCCACACCGGAACTAATATAGGTTTCGGGAAAAAGGCCAAAGTAATGTATACATATTCTCAGCTCAAAACCGGATTGACATAATTATTATTATGTCACAAGAAGAGTGAGTTCGGATGATGTTTCCACCACCAACATCAATATTTGACGCAATTTCCAATCAAATTATCTGAAATTGATTTTCCTTTACAATATTGTAATGCTGATGGTTTTATTTCCGCTCTACGCATAACAATTATTATTTGCACATTCAATTTGCTGAAATTACATTTCAATGCTAATAGTCTTCATCGAGTTTATTGACATTTAATCTTTGTTTTTACAATCCTATAATATTCAAGGTTTAATCTCCACTCCGTACACAATTTGAAATAGAAATCTATCCAACCATTCGAAGTAGATAAGCAATCTACAAGCTTTATAACTGTACATATTCCCCTTTGCCACTATCACTCAAGCTCTTGAAGAAGGGCCAGATACTTTGCTTCTCTCCTATCTACAAATCATATACATTCCAATAATTGACACACCTTTGAACTGTTCTCATCACGCCTTCAAACTGTTCTCACACTTTTGAACTGTTCTCACACCTTCCAACAGTTTTCACTCCTTTGAGCTCTTCTCACACCTTTGACCTGTTCTCACACATTTGAACAGTTCTCACATCTTCAAACTATTGTCACACCTTTGAACTGTTCTCACACTTTCAAACCCTTCACACACTTTCGAACCCATCGAACACCTTCGAACCCATCACACATTTTCGAATCATCTTAGAATCAACCAACCATTTTCGAATACTGCTATGGATGTATAATTATTGCATATTTAGTGTGTGGGCAACTACCCGCCTTCCAGCTGCACCTAGAGAAGGTGCATACACCTAGATTACTAGAGGACAGATAACTTCTCTAGATGATGGACCATATTATATGCTGGCTGCAGATGTATCCTACAGATGTAGATATCTGTCTGTATGATCTAGCCATGATCCAAGTTACCTGTTGCTGAGAATACGAGGACACTATACCATCTAGTGACATTGCAATAACATTATATAATTATCTTACTTTAAGCAGATTTATGTATTGCAATTAACTCTCCGTATATATGAACATTATCCATCCGAATTATTAAGCCTATAATTGGCCAGCTACCCTTGATGTGATGCATGTCATATATTAGTATGTGCCAGTCTCGTTATTCCTGCCAGAGTAGATGCACCTGCTTAAATTGATACTATATTCGGTTATTGCTATCTACTCACCTTCTTCTGGCATTGTTGCAATACTTTCAGGGGCCAATAAACCACCCTACCATAGTTTGGAGAGTCCGGCCTGAGGCGTCTTGTGTACTTGTATCCATTAATGCTACAGTAGGCCATTATTGCTTCACTAGGCCATTAATGCTACAAGTTGCTGCAACAGTGAAAGTTGTGTAGTGTATGAAAACCATTACAATACGCTAAACGCATTACACACGCCAAAACCATGGGCTGTCTCCCACTCCCCGTCAAAACAAAACTGCTGATGTCAACCAGGGCATCCCACTCCGCTCCCCCAACAAAACGAAACTGGCGATATCACTTACCCCGGAAGAACACAACAAGCTACTTCCGACAGTACAGAGCAATAGCAATAGCTCGGGCTCTTCATGCTCAAATTGAGGGGACCTCCAATCCCCATCCTAGAACTCAGACTATTTCAGTTGTGGTACAGAGAAAGACTTTCAACCTCAATAATTCGAAAATACATTAGGAAAGGGTCATCCTCCCCCCAACCCTGACACCAATAATCACAGACTATCATGCACCAACAAACTAGCTCTCTTTAGGAACGAACTGCCCGACTATCACTACTATCATATACTGCATTATTGGTATAACATACCTCCCCCACAAGCCTGAATGATAAGCACTTTGGGCTTTCCTGCCATAGATGGGAAGTTGTGGGGATTCATCATTTCAAGAATGTCAGTAAATCTTATTGGTTTCATATCACATCCGTAGAGAACATCATTCTCTCCCCCATGTGTCATTATCACCAGAACAAACATCCCATAGTCGGCATGATCTGTGTGCCGGGTCTCCTTGCTGATGGCTGCCAGCATGTCCTACAATTATATCCAGCATTTTCTGTGATTTAGGAAAAGGAGTTCCTAGTTATTGATGTATCATTATATTTTTAACAAGATGCCTTTGTGATTTCAGTGTTCAATTCAATTTGAAACTTCATTTTGATTATTTAGTAGAGGAAATAAAAAATTTTATATCAAATAATGACTGATATATTTGAGTACAAAACCGCAATCAGCTTACTCCACTGGTTGGTAATGAAAATGATCATTCTAGCCTTTTACTAGATTGCACTGCGATAGAAAAGTATAAACACGTAAGAAAGGAAAAGCGAACATTTTCAAACAGTTCGAAACCTCCTGTGCTCAATGACATCGCTAGATAAGACAAGGGTTTCATATTGCATAGTAGTGACCATATTGCATTTCATGACCACTTGAACAGCCAAGAAGAGCACCTTTATTCTGCAGTGACAAACATTTTGGATAGACGCTGCCAAATAAAACCCGTCAAAGTAAGAGAGGAAATAGACGCTGCCAAAACACACCCGTCCTTACTTCATCACTCCATTATTGTTGAAGCTAATCAGAGCTCGTGACCATGCACACACATCAGGTAGCGGATATTGCCTCTTTCTCAGCAAACTGGTGAAGAAGATGATGCGAAATCAGAAAATAGAACACGTTAAAGCAATACTGAAAAAAGTCACATTTTCTCAGACTTGGTGGAAAGAGGTTAAGTTGATTGAGGGCAAAGAGAAGCAAAACAGTATAATTCCGTTCCACGT
Organism: Himantozoum antarcticum; assembly: GCA_027564295.1. Classification (NCBI taxonomy): domain Eukaryota; kingdom Metazoa; phylum Bryozoa; class Gymnolaemata; order Cheilostomatida; family Bugulidae; genus Himantozoum; species Himantozoum antarcticum. Next base: position 11,549 of record JAOQGN010233094.1, on the reverse strand, counting down.
AATAGGTGCCAAATGTATCACAACATCAAAACTGGCATATAACCTGAATGACTACTTTGGAAATGAGGGAGGACAAAGACCGCCACTAGAGTAGCAGTTGAATGCATCACCTAAGCTGGAGAATGTTGAAATCGGATAAATAATAATAATAATAATAACGATAACGATAACGATAATAATGATAATAACAATAATAACAATAATAATAGTAATAATATTAGCAATAATAATAATAACAATAATATCGCTTTTGCCAAGCATATTATTTCAAGTGGTAATCCAATAGCACCAGGAGCTGGTGGAGGGAAACCCACTGCACATTGCGTGATATTACTATTAGTTCGCCTGGCAAGGAGGAAAAATCTCCTACGGGACAAAAACCTCCAGGTCGTAAGTGAGACTCAAACCCACATCTTTGAAGTTAACTTGAGTCATTGCAGCAAGACCACAGTGGCAAGCGCGCTACCAACTCGGCCATTTAGACCTTTAATCAAAATAAATAAAATTGATATTGAAGGGAATCGATTCAAAGAAGGTAACAGCAGTGAATATTTTAATTTCGTGGATTACAAAGCTTGCTCAGGAAGATCTATGCATACCCATCACCAATGTAATCAACTGCATTATTGACAAAGAAGAGTACTTTGCGATATGGAAAAGGCAGAAATATCACCATTACTGAAGATAGATAATCCAGTCAAGCTAGGATATTACAGACCTATTTCTCTACTGTTCGAACTGGAAAAAGTAACAGAAGAGGTGATACTTGAGAAACTCAAAGGAGAAATACTAGGAAAGCTGCATACCAATCAGTATGATTATCAAAAACAACGAAGTACCACCGACGCGCTCCATGTAATTAACAACTGGTGCTCCAGTCTGCCACATCACTGCTTGCCTAATATAAATGAGCAAAGCATTTGATTGCATGAACGCTAACTTGCTAATTTCAAAGCTGAAAATATTAGGCACAAAGTCCAGTCTCATTAAACTGATATCTCACAGACCGACAGTGCTGCGTTAAACTCATGCATCGAACACAATGTCTTCCTATAACCATGGGAGCGCCGCAAGGTACCAAACTAGGTCCATGGTTGTTGTTCATCTATGCAAATGACCTCCAGACAAATTGTGATATGCTGATGATGTCACCCTGTTTACAACATTCAAGAAGACCATCACAGACTCCAACAGTTTCCAGCATACCTCAAATCAAAGCGAGGAGTGGACCACCAACAACAATATGCTACAAAATGTTGCAAAAAACTAAGCTAATCCACTTCACGATATCGGAGACCAAGTGCGATAACACCTTTGAAATGAGCGAGCAGCCATTAGATGTATGCGAGAAAGCATAGCTACTTGGTGTAACATTCGATAAAAGGCTTACATTTGACCACCATGTAAAGGAGAAAACCTCAAAAGCTGCATGCAGATTATATGCAATGGGAACACTGCAATTGCATTGTCCCAATAAAATGGGTCTGCTAACATATTATCTGACAAACATTCGACCATTGATAAAGTATGCTTGCCAAGCATGGGCTCCACCCACAATATGCCAATATGAATCGGCTAGGATGAATTCAGCGCCGAGCTATGAAAATAATCCACCCTGAAGAGAGCTACATGTATAGTGAAAACTTCCAAAACTGTTCACCTTCAACTGTATAATTTACATAGACAAATACGTAGCAACTACATTAAGAAGATCTATGAAGATGAAGATCATCCGCAACACATGTACATAAATGTGAACACTAACCGAACTAACCGAAAAACCAGCTTCCAGGAAAGCCGTCATACCCAAGCTTCGGACCAGCAAGCACCGAAATAGTTCTTTTGTCAAATACTTACAAGTTTTATAGCTACCACTTTAGACAGAGCACTATAATGAATATCTATATATTATATTTTTATATTTTTGGCATCTTCACTTTTTAGTTGTTGTAAATCATTCAGTATACGTTTCTTAGTCTTGAAGGATAAATAAAGCTGTTATTATATATCCAAAACACTAAGAAAGATGACTTCTGAATAAGCTTTATAGTCATCATAACAATTAAGCTCCACAACCATAAGCCATAAATACATGTATCATCCACTGACTTCCAATTAAAGATAATTTACCTTTGCATCAAGGTCAGGTGCTTGATCCACTTGAAACTTCAAGTTTTCCAACATCTCCACAATATTTTGCTCATCAACGTCTGACCCATCTCTATCTTTGTCAAGATCTGGGAATCCATAGTTGTTGATTACAAGAGCTCTCCCCCTGACTGGTGTAGACATCTTGTACACCTACGAATATCAAATATTAATATGCATTGTATTTGTGTCTTTGGTCAGATACTCCTTAGATCCTCATTACTATCATATCGTAATGGATTTATACCCCACTGGTAACAAAGTCCAGACTCCAGGACTATGTGTCTGTATCGTCATATCTTATATTTTTGTATTGGTTGGGTCTGCTGGGTGATGCAGGACACTCCGTCTTGTCAGTATAGACCACTGACTTGTATCATGCGCTTTATTAAGTATCCAGCTCATACTGGTTATTGTAAACCGGCTATGTCGGACCCGCTTTCTATAGTTGTACTTAGGGCGGGATATACTACCACCACTTTACTATTCAAGCCAGTGCAAAATCACGAGCACTGGGATTTTTCTGTAATCATGCCTACTAGGGAGCAGTCATTCTTTGTACGGATCAATAAATGTCTCTTAACCTACTTCACATGCGTGTTGATGTAAATTGGGCTTCGATAAGTTCTCTTGTTTTTACAATCACTCTCGCAATTTTGGAGCAGCAAAATAGAGACTCTATAGGAGTCTGCACATATGTACATGTAAGCTGAAGCCTGTGGCCAAAGTCCACCGAGATTAGCCACAGCCGCACCTATAAGGGAGTGTTGCTCTTGGTCTCCTCTCACGCACGTTGGCTGACATTAGTGTTTCTCACTCGCTAGCGGGAAGGGGGCTAACCGCTATGATATTATATCGTCAACTCCATGCACGATCCTATGTCAGAAATGAATTGAGGATCATTTTACTGTAACTATCAGTTTGTCTATTAATAATAGTTTGGATCAAATTTTGATTGCCTGTTGATAATAAATATTGCTAAATTATTTTTCCCTTAATCTTTATTTGAATTCAATACTGGACAAATTATTGTTTTGATTATTGGTGATAATATTGTCCATTACATATATTTAATTTCACGACATGACACACATGGGACTGTTTCAATTCGTTTTCGTAATTTTATCGATTATAGTTGGAAACCAAAAATTTCTAAATATAAACTTTCCTGTGTCTGTCATGTGCATTACTTGGTTGGTATCTGAGAACAGATTTTGTATTCTGGGTTTGATGGTTGCCCTGACACTTAAGTTGATAATTTCCTTGTCTCGATCACTTCTAGGGTAAAAGTAGCCTTCACCATCAGAGAGGTCACTATCCTGGTCATTATTCGGTAAGGGACCAGCAGATGCCCCAACTGAACCTGCAAATGTGAAATCAGTAAACATTGGACTATCACCATCTGCACATACTTATGTTTGTGTGACTGAAAAATATTTGACTGAGTGAAGTTATATGTAAATTACAATAGTACTCAATGTTTAGCAACTGCACAACTGCTGGCAAACTCTCAATACTAACACACCATTCCGGATGGTCATGTATACACTTTTTACAGGCTGATTTTAGCAAATTTGAGGCAAATTGAGGCACTTTCAGCAAATTTCTTCCCACTATCTTCAACGTGTTACTGGAGCTGTCTTGCCACAATATGCTACATACTGTTAATTATTGGCAGTAATATGTTGCATTGATGCATTCAAATATCCTGTAAGTTTACTGGCAATATTTACATTAATAAAAGTGTATGCAACGCGCACCCGGGATGCTTTGTAATATCTAATAAAGTATGGTTCACCGTTTATAAGTGAATGTAATTGTTAAATGATGCCAGGTGAAATGAACAGCAGGTTTAAGTAGTCTACCTGTTACAGATTGCAGAACCACCTTTCTTTGCTCTCTCTGAAGTTTAGCGTAGGCTTTCAATGTATCCATATGTTCAGCTGACACATGGTTACCTGTAAATGAGAAGATCTCTTGTTAACATGTCTAGACACCAATTGTAGATATGCAGTGAGCATATTTGGAGGTAGGTGCAGAGAACAGCCACAGAGAGAATTTTACAATAAAAGTATGGTATGAAAATAGGCTAGAAATTTCAAACATATCAAAGCTGAGCAATTATATATCAGTTAATGCAGCAAATTTCAATATGATCATGGCTGACAATGGCCTTCTTTTGTTAATCGCCTGAGCTTTAATGCGAGTACAAAAACCTCTATGAGTAGTAACGTAATTTATATATCACCATTGTGTCGCATGCAAAAGTATAGACATGGCTCTTTACACATTTTATGTAAATGTTTTTTTTTCTAATATTGCTAAATGCTGAATCATGAGTACATATTGTTTTCTCTTTGACATTTACTTTTGTGACCTGCAATTTTATCAAAGTATTTATAGCAGCATTGTTATCAATAAAATCTGTATCTGTCCGAGTGAACAGTACATTGGGTACTCCGGTACTCCGAGTGAACAGTAGATTTGGTACTCCGGTACTCCGAGTGAACAGTACATTTGGTACTCCGGTACTCTGAGTGAACAGTACATTTGCCGTACACACAGCTTTCATAGACTATACATTACAATAATCATTAAATGATATAGGTAGCTCTGCATTGTGACTGCAACAGTTTGGCATTTTGTATACATGTATGCAGTATTACTGATTACTGTACTTACAAGGATATTTGAAGGCTCTTGGTACATCTTCATCATCTTTGCAAGAAGTTGGCTCAATCCCTTCAGCCTCCGATGCCAAATCTGATCTCCCAGAGAGTATACACCATGTAGGATTGATGGTTTTCTGAGGATGTGAGTCGCCTTTCATTTCACAGTGAGGACAGTAGAATGTACACACGATTCTGCTGGCCTTCCATTCTTTTAGAGTGGTGCTAATAGTGTTGTTGGTGATGTTTATCAGTTGGTTCCAGCCTTTGCATAAGTTGGGAGTATTAGTGGACAACTTGATTGTAACTTTCCTTGCTTTGTAGTTGTGGATTAGTAGGACATTGGAATTTCCAGCACTAATCTTTACTCCATTCTGTTTTATATCTTTTGCATCAGCTTCATGGGGGAATAACTGCAAGAGTCCTACAGTCATCTGGTGATAGACATATGCAGGTATGGCCAATCCTTTGACCGATAGCTCCACATGAAAATTGAGACTCTTCTCTGCATTTTCCCGTTCATTTAGATATCCAGTACGGAAGTAAGGTAGGACGTATGCTGTTCCATCTGTATGATGTACAGGACCATATAACAGACGGAAAAACTTGAGCAAGACTAATGTGATATCAACAGCCACTGAAGAGGTGAAATCAGTGTCCGTTGCAATCAAATAATGTAATGTATCATGACTCAAGATTCCTTTCTTTAGGAACCGTTGAACAGACTGCTCAAATACTTCCATTTCCAGGAATTCCCTCCCATCAATGGAGTATGAACTAAAATTTTCAATACGCTGCTTCCATACATCACCATCATGATTGCAAAGGACAGCTAGAAGTTCTTTGATGCTGTGTATCTTGTGGAATACATAGTGGCGAAGATTGTCCACTTCCTTGTACCACAAGATCTTTCCACAGTCATGCATATACATTAAAATGATCTCTAAATGCTTTCTGTCTATGTCGTGCAGTTGATTTATGATGTCAAACAGCTCATCCACTGTGTGAACACTGCCCTCTAATGACTGTAGCCACTCATCTATCTCCTCCCACAACTTTGGTAAAACCTTCACAAAGCTTTGACAGCTTTTTAGAAGGTCATCTCTAATTTCATCAAAGATAGGATAGTCGTCTGCAATTCCTATTTCATAAATGTTCTCGGGTGAGAATATTGGAGTGCTTATATTTGAGAGATGCTGAATGTCACAGAATTTACTGGCCTTTAGCTGCTTTTCCTCTCTTAGTATCATGTTTCTCAGTCTAGATAAACCAAGCAGCATTTCTCTGCGCAGTGTGTCAAACTCTATTTCATCAAATTTGTCTTTATGGGTTATAATCAGCTTGGGTGGTCCAAGGTCCGGATGGGCTAAGTACAGATGAGACATCCAATTGAAGAAAAGGATTCTCAAAGCTTCATTCTCGCATGTTTCTGCCAACAAAGTCTTGTACTGCACCATACTCACTACGATGACTGGAATACAGTTTTGTCTCAGTGTAACTTGGTAGGTGATTTGGTAAATATCTTGCCCTCCCATGTCAATAAACCTCAATATTGTGCTGTCTATATTTACTTCTTCTACATTGAACACCTTTGTGGTTTCATCTGTAGCTGATTCTTTACTACGATCTGTTAAGACTCTTTTCCTTTCCTTGCTCTGCAGCGTCCTAATCAGACTGGTTTTACCAGCCATGGTTTGACCTATCACTGCTATAGTAGCAAATGGTAGGCTTTTTCCAGCTCCTTTAGCAAGCTCTGTGTAATACCGTTTTATGGTGGGAACTCCTCGTTTACAAACTTCAGTTGGTGGTGACTTCAGTGAAGGGCAATCGTCAATTAATATCAACTTTAGGTCTTGCATCTCTGTTATTGCCGGATTCAGGGAATGTAGAAGTTTATTGAAACTCAGGTTGAGTATCTGCAGTCTTTGCAACTGGCATACAACTGATGGAAGCTCTGTAAACCGGTTCCGTCTTAAGAGTAAGTGCTCAAGATTTGCCAAGTACCGCATGCTATGAATGATAATACAAGTCAATAATTTTAACATTTAGGTAACTGTAAATTTACTTACCCCTGATTTCATACTCCATAGATTAGCCAAATCATACATGCACGAATTAATGGTAGTAAATATTAATGCAATACTAAGTGATACATGGCTGTACTGAAACTGAACTGAATGAAACTGCCTGAAACCACAAATTGCATTTTGCATATTGAGCTTGTCTAGCACTATAGAGGCAAAGCAAATTGCATTATTTGTTGAATGTTGTTGTTATATTTGCTATAAAAATTGTGATAGGCATGGCATGATTATCTAATTCATGAAGGCTTGTCACTCAAAAAATTGCATTGACAGATAGGGCTGCGCTACCAATTTCTCTCTCTCAAATTCAAGAAAGTGGGTGGAGCTTTGGAGTCTGCGAGAGTAATATCTGTATTGTTAACGCGAAATAAATGCTACTGTAAGCCGTGATTTATTATACACTGGCAATGGTTGATTACTATATTTCTATTTGTTAGATAAAATGCATTGCATGTGGAACTTGCATCACCACAAATTCATTGTTCACTTAACTACATGTAGGCTACAATTACAGAATAATGAATTTTTAAGGAATTATTAAATTCTGATTCCTAAGGTTTCTTGAAATCGGTCAAACCTTTCAACAACTATATATATTTTTTGTTTAACTTATATATTTCATCGCAGATGAAGGAGAGGTGACTGATGGTTTTATAATGTTAAAGGCACATGCTGCTGGTGACTTGGATGCCTTATGACACTCTACATCTGGGTATCTTGCTGGTATTCCGGTATGTACAAGTAGTATAGTATTGGACATTATACTCGCATTCTGTGCTAGGGTTAGCACATGCTAGCCTTAGCATTTTTGAAAACGTTGCGTGTGGGGATGGGTTATGAAGGGTATGCCCCGTCCTGAGTATGTGATAGTGGGCTTGAGATTTTGGCTAGGGTGCAATTGGCACCCTGGCAAAATGCCAGAGTGCAAACTGCACCCTAGCCCATGATTGTGAGTTTCAGGACGGGTGTAGATGGGGTACGCCCCGTCCTAATGAAAACTGAGGATTAGTGGTTACGTTGTTCTGTAGTTTGTTGCGTAGCCTGTGACCTAATGGGTGGTGGGTGCTTAGGAATGGTCCAGTCTTGACGAATGACTAGGTACGGAGGTTATGGTGCAACTTGCAGGCTGGACTTAGTGCATGGATTGAGGATGGGTGGTTTAGCGTGGTTGTTGTTGTTGTTGGATCCGAGACTAGGATGTACCCGTAGCCCGAGTTTATCCGGACACCCGTTGCATGAAAACGGGATGGGAGACATCGACGGTGAGGTTTAGACACGGAAGTGTGAAGTGGTGACATCGACGATGAGGTGTTGAAGTGGTAAGATCGATGGTGAGTAGGTGACATCGATGGGAGAGTTCTGACATCGATAGTGAGGAGGTGACATTGATGGTAGAGTGCTGACATCGATGGGATAGTGCTGACATCGATGTGAGAAAGCTGACATCGATGGGAGAGTGCTGACATCGATGGGGGAGTGCTGACATCGATGGTACAGAGCTGACATCGATGGGAGAGAGCTGACATCGATGGTACAGAGCTGACATCGATGGTACAGAGTACTCATAGATGATGGAGAGGTGACATCAATGCTATAGGGCTGATATGAATGGTAGAGTGCAGACATCGATGGAACAGAGTTGTCATAGATGGTATAAGCGATGAAAATATATGTCTTAATCCATGGCGACATCAGCGATACAAAACAATTTGTAAAATATGTCTGATACTATGTCAATTAAACTATTGCTCAATAGTACTATAATGAAGATAACTCACCTGCTACCGCTGCACTTTTGCAGGACAATGAGGACTGATATAGTCAAACTGCAAACTCGGAATGATTTTGATTATGCACTCATGCGATTGCCGATGATCTGTCTCTGATTGGTCAAATGAAAGTTCAATGTAAACTCTGATTTGTTTTGATTGCTTTCTCATGCGAATGCAAAATAGCCTCTCTCCGATTGGAGAAAACCGAGAGAAGAGATTTGATGACAATTGACCTATGAATGTGTATGGGCATGGCTAAGGGGTTTCCCCTATGCGCTTCACGCATAGGGGAGACCCTAAGCCGCAAGAGTTACTGCCTGGCAGACTGTTGGTGGACTGTTGAAATCAAAGTCCGAATCAAATTAGAAGATAGTTGATATTTGATATTAACATTATATTTAGACGAGTATACAGCAAGTAAACGGAATTGTAACATAATAATAATAATAAATATATGTAATATTACATAACAGTGCTGCGGACCATAATAAGAGTTTATGTTTATTCGAGTCCATCGAGTCCATTGTTAATGTTTCTAATACTCGGTAATTATTCTACGAGTCTCATCGACTCCACATTGTCAATGGTTATCATATTTTGGAGGTGTTAACAGTCACAAATCATCATCATCATCATCATCTGCTTTGTCTAAATCGAGTGGTCTCGAAGTTGTTAAGGCGGAGGCTTCGGGATCAAAGGGAGATGGAGCGAACCCTCCCTCGTTTACCTCTGCAAAGTACATTTCTCCAAGGGTGTTAATGTCAGCGACGAGTTTCTTGGCTCCAGGAAAGGATTCATTGTCATCAACTCCTTCCATGACATCGACGGCAATGGAGGAATTACCAAACGTCCTCCACCTTCGTCAATGATGACGGTGATGACTCCTCTTCTGCTGTTCAGTGCTGAATATGATAGTGGATGCGTTGGTGACCTCTCATTGATGTTACAACATGGATCTGTTGGCTACTTTTCCGCATCAGCAGCGGAGACAACCACTATCCTCTGGAGGTGCTGGTGGTGGTGTAGAGGATTTGTATTTACTGAGAGAGAAAATAGAGGCACTGTGTGGTGGCCACACAACCCGTTCAAAGCATAGGCATCGTTCCTGTCCAATACGTCTCCATTGGCGACAACATCTGGTCAATACAATGGCTTCGTCTCCGTAGCAGAAACACCATCGAGCAGGTTGTCTCAACACTGTGACGAACTGCATGTTCAAGCCGACTGTTGAAACTTTGTCATCAGGTGAGTTGAACTTCTCTACTATAATTTCTCGTCAATTTTTTTTGACATCCTGCACATCGAGGAGTGAAGATCACTTCTACGTCACTGCGGTCGATGTCTGTTGAGGGTGTTAGACGTGAAAGGATGTCAGCGGCTTGATATCCCACGTGTGCATGAGGGGTGTATGTGATACCCAGCTTTTCTCATCGCACCATGTCTTTGCTGCACACATTTGCCATGGTGACGATGGTGGTAGAGCTTTGGTATAACAATGACTAAGGAAGGATGATTGTGTCAAATGTATATCGTTTAGGTTAATGTCGAGGTACCAATAGGATCGAGTTGTATACGACGGTCCAATGGTGTAGGAGGTTATCAAAATTGGTCACCCCAACTCGGAATCCACATTTTTTGTGAGTGGGCATATCAGTTCCCACTGGAGCGAAAGTTTTTTCCGATCTAGCCTCCTGGCCATCTACTGGGCTGTCTCTCCGGCGAAATTGCGTATAGAACTATCGACTCCCAGGCGAGGAAGAGTTCTCAGCCCCCACTTATCATCGTTGTCGACGTCGATGTGAAATCCGATAAACCCGTCAGAGGTTCTCTGACCATTCATCATTGCGTACCAATCCGTTGATCTGAGAAGCGTCATCTGCGAGGCCATAACCAAACATTGAAGATGGCTTTCGTCCTTTCTCTCCATTGCCATGTGTGCAAAAATTTCTCCTTTGGTGTTTGGCATCAAAACCTCCCCGGGTACGGGGATTTGTTTGCGAGGGACGTCAAAGTAGCTGTGTCTGGACTCGACACCATTAAACGGAGTCAAAAGCATCTGGACAATGGGACTTTGTCCTCTAGCAAAAGCCAAGTGTAGCCGGATATCACCCGAATCGTTTCTCTTGTCGTAACAATGTCCTGACATCATGAGAACTAGATGCACAACCCTTGCGATGCAGTGTTGCACAACCAAACAATCACAGTAGTGGAGGGAGGTACTGTACCGGGTTCTTACAACAAAGTGAAGAACCATCTTGTTAGCTGTGAAGAAATGAAGAAGTGGAAATCCATGTAGCTTAAAACTGAGGAATTGAAGAAAGGGTGACTCTTAAGTGAGGAATTAATTCATAAATGTGACAACTGTAAAGACAGAAATGGGTCCCCCATAGTGGATCGAAAATTTAATATCCATTACACCCTACCAAATACATTTTAACTAATTCATGCAGCAACAGTATGTGATGTCATTTCGCATAGATAATTGGATTTGTCTAAAGGTTGCAAAAGCCCCGGACGGAAGTGCGCAACGGAACAATCTTTTTCCACACCTTTTCCAGTTGCAAACGTCACCCTTTTCAAATAACGGCTCGTTATAACATCGAAAAGGAAATAACTGTTTTACTTGTTATCTACTATTTCCATGTCTACTTCCAAGAGTCGTGGTGGCTTAGGGGTTTAGGCAAGTGGCAATCGTACCGGATACCCACTTTGGCCTTGGGGTCGAGTCCCATTATGGACAAAGTTTTTTTTCCTACTTCCATCGATTATCATGTATATCGTATATATTAATATTATACAAGCATATTTCTTTTATGTAACTCAGATTTTCTTGCGTGTTTTTACTTTTAAACTATGATATCTGATTATTGATGCGG
>JAOQGN010233093.1:0-24834 GCA_027564295.1 Himantozoum antarcticum | reverse complement strand
TATATTTGCACCTTTAAAAGCATATTGAAGGTGCGGTGGGCGCCCCTCCCGCACTGACCCCGCCGGCCCGCTTCGCGGGCCCGCAGGGCCTTCGGCCCTGCATGGCCGCCAACGCCGCGAATTATAAACATAATTGATTGTGAGTGAGTCCTACCACCTCAAGCCTTACAATTCTACCACTGGTTATAGGTATATGGAATCTATTCCAACACCTGCACGAGATGGGCTCCTGTCATCTGAAGGCAATTCAAATCTGAAGGTATAGAATAACTTAGAGATAGGAATTACTGAGGAAATTGAAAGCTGCAAGATTGTCAACCTGGAATGAGGCAGCTGAGCAGCAACGTATCAAGACTGGTGGAAGGAGCTCATTTCTATATCGCTATGTGCCAGAAGGCATTCAGCAATATAAGTCCAAGCAAGTCATCTTCCAGTAAAGGGTGAAGTTGTGTCAATGTCCAGACATTGACGAATAACGCCAAGTTAGTACTCTGTCATTAGATAGCAAATTGCTATGTTACTGCCAGAGACCATCCTGAGAAGACCCTTTATCCATCTGCCTACTGTCAACTACACGGTTTGTTCATCTAACAGATAGCTGGATAATATACATTACTGTTTAACATAGTGTTTAACATGGATAATATAATATAAGGCTTAACATAGCAATATAATGCTTAAGTGTTAAGGGTGACAGGGTGGCTCAGGGGCTAGATTCTTGCTCATTGCTGAAATGATTCTGTGTTCGAATCCCAGACAGTCCATCTTGTTGTTTTGTTCTTGTGTTGCTGCTGTGCGTTTGTCCCCTATTTAACGGGCCTCTTAAGCTTGAAGCTTGTCAAGGTGAGCTCTTTCTTTCAAACCTAGCTTCTGTTGCTCATGCACGCTTCAAGCTTAAGAGGCCCGTCAAAAATGGAGGAAATGTAGAACAGCAATGCACTAAAGAAAAAAAGAAAAAAAACATACTGAGTTCAATTAAGATGCAATCACGTATTGTATCTAGTGTATTATACAGCCAAATCAGTTTACGTAGGTCTCACATAGATCAGAAGATCTACATAAGTATATCACTGCACTAATCAGCACATTTTTTTCTATTGCCGCAATATCTTTGTGCCAGATGGACATGCAATGTTGTGTCTATTTTACTCAAAAGGAGCGGGTCCTATGGGCCAGTCCAACCCAAACATTTGGCTTCGACTAGGCCAACTAGCTATTGGTCCATCATTACACATAACTGGAGTTTCCTATTCAAATGAATATTATAGTGACACTGGGTCTTGGACTCGTAACACTATGCCTTTCTGTAATGTGCCGTATCACCTGCTCAGATTATGTAACTCCTACAATGTCTGTTGGATACTGCAATACATTTGCTCACCTGTGGAACCTATAATATGCTATGGGTATGGGACCTATAATAACATAAAAATGGAACCTGTAAAACACCTGCTCACCAGTGACACCAAGTGTATCCGATGGTAACTGTACACCAGCCCACAATTGACACCTATCATATTCTGTGGCACCTGTAATACACCTACTCACCTGTGACATTCAGATAGCCTATGTGTTTCCATGATCCTATCAACACCTTCCTTTGTGATGGTAACAGGAGTAATGAGCGTGGATGGTTAATTCCACAATTTTCGATGTCACCGTTGGCATAGCTTTCAACCCCACTACAAATCGTTGACACTATTCTTGCCCTGATATTGATCAATCGTAAGACGTGGTTAGTGAAATCTGTCATCAAAATAAGGTTATCATTGAGAAAAATAATACTTTCTGGGCTGCTAAATCTTGCATCGTTCATTTCTCCATCCCTAAACCCTGCATAACCAGAATGCGACACAAATTTGATTGATCGATCTTCAAGGTGAACCTTTCCCAATCCATTGAGGCACGAGAACATCAACACATCTTCTTTAACGCTGAGAAGCAATACATGTGGATTATCCTCTAAGAGTTTGGCCAAAGTTGAAACTTTGCCTGTGTTAAAATTCAGTTTTCGTATTGCTTGGTTTTGGGAATCACTCAAAAAAAATGTGAAATCGGTGTATGATATTATGCTATAGGGTTGATGGAACTTGGCAAAAACAAAGTCATCATCTACATAGCCTGGTGTACCACAACTTCCAGCCAATAAGGACGTAGCATTAGTTATTCTTGATATCATTCTCACACAGTGATTCAACTTATCAACTACTATGATATCAGTCAACTTAGAGTTCATTTGCACAAAACTGGTTAGAAAGTTAAATCTTGCTGCAATTCCAGTGCCTTCTCTGTACCCCCTAATATCTGAGTTACCAGCAATCACATCTGAGGTCTTGGAGAGCAAGTTAACAGTCCTGAGTGCATTGTTTTCTGCTATTAGCAAATTTCCTGGGATGAGTTTATCTTCTGCCATATGTAATATTTCAAACATGGACGCAGATATAGTATGAATGTCTGATTCCATCTCACCAAACGAAACTCTGAACAAATGATCGAAATTACTTTATTGTATTGGAGATAGGCTCGTCTGGATTAATAACAATCAAGATAAATTTGTTTCATGCTTCTTGATTTATACATTATTGAACTAACATTAGAACAAAATAGCACAATGCATCAACATACTACAGGTTTTAGTACTGCTCCCATATGCGACTGGATTCCAGATTCGTGCTTTCATTGCCAGATTGTCATGCATCACTCCAAGGCGAGCGTACATTAATTACACTGGGTAAAATTATACCTGGAATTCAAATTTTGTAGATATGAAAAATCTCTTTAATTTACCTTTATTTGTGTCTACTGATATTTTGCTAGCCTAATATTTGATAACACGTTTATCCATTATACTTGATATTTAATTTTTGGCGTAGTCAATTCTGTTCCATTTCAAGTTGACCCAGTTGTCTTTTGTTTTTAGGAGGAAGGCTTGGAACTCAGTATAATTGTAACTTACCCAGCCAGCTCATGCATATAAACTGCACCTGTCAGTTTGCTCTCAAGGACTGCACCTTCCTCTTCCAATTTGCTCTCTATTGTCAGAGGCAGTATAAGCAGAACCTGCAACGGTTGAAATTAGAATTATTATACGTATTATAATCCTTAATATATAATTATTAGAACAGCATTGCATATATGCATACTGCATATGGTAAAGTAGAACATGTATTGGTTTTAATTAGGATCAATGCAATATAATACATAGCCAGTTAGATCATTAACTATGTAGCTAGTTAGATCATAGGTAGTTAGATCATTTTACTTTCTATGTTATTTAAGTATCCAGGAACGATTTTTAGTGATGATGTAAAGTGGCTTGCTAATACTGAAGTTATTCTTAAGAAACTCAAAAGCCGTTTTTATACTTTTCTAAATTTTGTTTTTTTCAACCATCACTTAATCACAAGAATCATTTTATTCAAACCCTTGTTTTACCAATTTTAACGTATAACAGTGACCTATGGTTTTATTAAAGCACAGGCGGAAAAAGAACAAAACTTTTGCGACTATTTAAACGTGCAAATTTTAACTGTGATATAACACATTTAGTAAAGTACAACATCTTAAGCTCTTCTAAAGCTATTATTGGGGATGGCAATCATATTTTAAATCACTGCTATGTGTTTAGTATAATATATTTTATATGCACTAATAGAATAATACTTAATAGAAAACTAATACATTTCTTAACAGTTTATACCTACTAGTCTACGTATTTTTAACGAAACTTTATAGTGCCAGCTATTTTACTTCATCCATGTTTGTAACATTATTCTTATTGTTATTCCATTATATTATATGTATTATTTGAAATAGGTATTTTCTTTTAAGTGCCAAAGGGGGTGCTCGAGACCTATGAGCCCATTGGTAGCCACACCCCTGACAATGTTTAAAAAATTCTAATCAATAATTATTAATCGTAATTAGGCTAGGCCAAAATATGGTTGGAATGTTATTTGGCATTCAGTAGTCTGAGAATCTGAGATTGGTGGTTTGTGGGTTGAGGTTTGGATCGCAGGCTAGCACACCATACTATAACATGTCTACAGTCTACCCAAAAATACAATTAAACACAATTATTATTTTAACCCCTACTAAATTTATTATTATTGATCATTATTAATAAATTATGCTATTACTACGCCTGTAATTCATTATAAAGCCGTAAATTATAATATCAAAAAGGAAATTAAAATGACTATGCTATTATTATTACATTACGTTAAATAAAACCCATGAATTAAATTTTATAAATTTTTGTTCCATTTACATAATTATATTAATTATTATATTATATATTATTATTATGAAGATGATATATTTATAAAAATTAAAATTACTAAAATTATAATAATATTATTAGGCCTACACTACTTAGATAATTTTGAAATGTTTTATTTTAGTGTTGAACAATAACTGAAATTATTAAAATGGCCAACAGGCAACCAATTTTGGTGATATATACCGCTTCTTCCCATCCTTGTCGATTGTACGTGTTCGCACTTTTTGAGGTTGCCATTTTTCTACACTTTCTGATCACTCTGAAGCTAACCAATCCTAGAACGCCAAACATACAGAGCTCGCTATGCAGTTTCCTATTCCGGAGATTTTATCATAATTATTGAAGTTACAAACTATAGATTAATCCTCTAGGAACTGTTATGGCCGCTTCAAGCCATTGATATGTTATAGTTGCATGCAATCTATGTTCTATTTGGTGTTACTTTTAAAATAATTTATTTGTCTGCATATTTGCATACGCAATCTTAGCTCTGAATAACTCACCAATCTCGGTCAGTTTGACTCAAAACTAGGACTACGAGCAGCATTTGGATTTTTTGCAACCTGCCACTCATTGTTTTATGTAATATCTGGAAATTAATTTGCTCTAAGTTTTAGAATATTAGTGATCAGCTACTGCTTCACCGTTGTTACCTTTTGTGATGGTGCATGTATAAAGGTATATCAACTAATATGACAAACATACTACAATTAATATGAGTTGTTTCAATTTCATTTCTTAATCTTAATCATTTGTTTATTTCTTTTATTTTCATCATTTATTACATTTCCTGTCCTGTAGCATTTAATTTAATTTGATTGAATTAAAATTGAAAAGTGTAGTTTGGTGCTATGTAGTTAAAATTATTTCTGTATATAATAAGTATGGTAAGGATTACTAACTAATGCTTTTAAATAATCATTTACAATATAATGTACATAATAATTAATTATGCGCATGAGGTCAACAAGTTATTTTTTTGTCTGCAAATTATATATTTCCATTCCAAGAAAACTTCCATAAAGAATATATAATAATAATAATAGTAATAATATTAACAAATAAGAATAATATATGTAGTATTTTTAATTTTTTATAATATATTATTACTAATAATAATTATAAATATTTATGGTTGGGATTTTTTATGGCGTGCAGTTGTAACCTGATATATGAGATTTTGAGATTGGTGTTTAAGGTTGACTAGTTGAGGTTTTGGGATGTTTGCATTGCTGATGAATTTCATCAGTAGAATATTCTTTTAATTTTAAATATGCATTAATATTTATATAAATATTTTGCATAGAAATAAGATTATTATAATACTAATAGGTTAAATAATAAAGTTAAAAATATATAAATATTAATATTTTAGATAAAAATATTTATTATTTGTATAAATAAATAATGTACATTGATTACTTTGATTGTCAATGTTTGTACTTCTGCGGCTCGAGCCCAAATTTAGTTGACTGGTTATAAGGGAATGGGATAACTTTAATTAACAAATGCGCAGACTAGCTCTGACTTGGATCTTTGGTTATGCTTAGCACGTAGTAATCTTCTTCTTCGTTAGCACTGCAAAACCTCCTTGGCAGAGTTAAGATGCAGGCCTCTTATAGGGCTCTAATAGGGCTTTGATTGTCGTTATTGGCTTCCAGTCTCAGGTCCCTTATGATTCTTGGCAAGAAACTCTGCAAGTAGGCACTAGTGTTTGTGCTGATAGAAGTAGGGAAGTTATGTGCTCTAAAACGAGTGTGTGTGTCACTTGTAATTAAAATTAATTCATTTGAGAGGAAAGTTTCTAAAACATTATTTTTGTCATCAAACATCTTAAGTATTAGATTTACTCTATCATCCCTTCTTCTTTCAAGGGTTTCCAAACCTAGCAAATTTTGTGTATTTGTTACACTATCCATTCTTCCTTTCAGACCACTAATGAATCTCACAGCCTTTCTTTGTAGGCCTACCCTCTCAATAACTTCAATCTGTAATGTGTTGTGACACTGGTTGCTCAAACTGCTACTGGTCCACAAACTATCAATTATACACCTACCTGACCTTGTCACTTGAATCTAATTGTTTTCTTAAATTTTAAATTGATGCACTTTCAGCTCTCAAATGAGCCATCACTTGTTCATATCTGACCTTCTAGTGACCAGTTACAAGCATCTTTAGTCTTTCATAGCTCTTGTCATGCTTAATTTGTGGAATAAGGTATTATTATCGACAATATGTTAAGAGTATATATTGTAAGGAACTGCAGAACATCATACGCAGTATGAGCATTTTTAGGGAATACCCTCCTAAACATATCCCCGAATAGTCCAAGTCGCAAGTAGAGGGGATCTTCTAAAGATGGCTAATACCTAATATTGCTCCGACCTCTTTAGGCCTACTGTAAGTCAGAAGGCATACATATTAAACTTGAAATAAAAAAATGTCGGGAGCCCAGCGTTTTTACCAACCTACATATTACATATTTACATGTTATAGCATGGGTGTGCAATGCAAGGAAACATGAATGGAAAGATCCGCGACCTATTAGTTGGGCTCCAACATTTTTAAATGTCAGTTTTAATATGAACACCCGTCTCAAATTCAGTAAGGCCGCAAGCAATATCAGCCAATTTTAAGAAATTTTCTCAATTTCCGCTTTATACTATAATTATATTAAAACTAAATTAAGCATGACAAGTTCAATGTAAGACTAAATCTGCTTGGTAACTGGTTACTAAAAGGTCAGATCTGAACAAGTGGTGGGTCATTTCAGAGTTGAAAGTGTCATCAATCTGAAATTAAAGAGAGCAATCAGATTCAAGTGACTAGGTAAGGTGTATAATTGAAATTTTGTAGACAAGTAGCAGTTTTGTGTAGCCACCTTCACAACACAACTGCATGCTAAACATAGCCAAACATCTAAGCTGGAGCTAGTTTTTGAACAAATGTCTTATATGCTTTCCCTTGTTGGCGTTGTCCTACTGATCACCGCTCAAACCTGGTTGTCAAACTGCTGGTATTGATATCATGGGTTGTTGATCGTCTTTGGGGACTGTAGGTTTTGTGAAATCAAAAATTGAAATACTGTTGTTTATTTTACCTTGCTTACCGATAATTATAAATAATATTACTAGTAAGCATTATAAAATAATATTTTATTTAAATTCAAGTTGTTAAACTTTGAAATGAAATATTTTACTAATATTTCGGCCAACACTATGACCATCGTCGGAGTTAAAATCTTTGTTACTATTATTATTATTTATATTATAATCTAATATTATATATAATTAAGCTACTTGCTCGAATTGACATTTTCGACTTACCGATAATAAAAGTAAAATAAACAACATATATATTTGTATGTATAGTATATATTTTCCACAAACTACAACCCCCAAAGACTGTATATAAACAAGGCATGATATTATTGGTCAACAGTCTGACAACCAGCCTGTGGATTACTGTTTTAGTACTCGACTCCATTTTGGGATGCATGTTATATTAATACCTATTATAGACATATAAAATTGCCTAGTTTCTTTTGAATTCTGACGTCCGATGGGTATCTTTGAATTTATTTATTCATAATTCGGTTCCACACATTATTCGAATAGGAAGTAGTTGTTTTTATTATAGTAACCATTAGACTTACTAAATAGGCTGATATTATCTAATATATAATACGTCTATGATAGTAACCCAGTCTAGGCAACACTTGACTTTCCACATTATTTTAGGCCTAAATATGGCTGTACTAAATACACAGTCTGCAAAATGTTAATAGGTGCAACACTATCTGTGTTAATTGTAATGTTGGGCTTACAACAAACTAATTAATATTCCATTGTTTTTATCTTTGCCTCCTCGCTAATCCTCCTTTGTCTCCTCGCTTTATCTTTGCCTCCTCCATACTAAATTGACCAGATACTTGGAATGCAGTAGTTGTGCTCTGCTTTGAATAATGCCAGAATAAAAATTATTTTGCTGACATGTTCTTTGCTTGCCAAAACACTTAATATATAGATTATACAACAATGCGCTCGCGTATGCCGTACTGCCTCTATGACTAGCAACATGGCTTGAGTCATGAACTAATCTAATGCTATGAGTAACAGGTACAGTAGATTTGACATTTGTTTCCAAGCCATATATTTGTTTTATGATTCACGATTTGTAATATTCTTTTTTGAATACGAAAAAATTCAGGCAAAGAGCCGACTATGGTATCTGTGTAAACTATTATATTAATGCTTTGCTTATTTATATTATCTAATCGATTATATAGTGCGTTGCCAGTTTATTTTGTTGAACTGTAATTTTGTATTATTGCATCTGCCTCAAAATTATTACATCTGCCCCAAATAGCTTGCAATTACAACAGATCTATAACATGTAGCTTGCATGAAGCAGACCTATAATGGCTAAAAGATAACATTACAAATCGTAACCATCATTGATAATTACTTGATTTAGTTAATTGATAAATCTACCTGATAATTACCTAAAAATCTACCTGGTAATTACTTGATAAGTTATTGTAACTATGAAACTGATTAGGAATAATTGACTCAATCATGAGGGTGGTAGAATTTTGCTATATTATATTTAATTGCATCTAGAGACTTTGTTGACACTACAACCTGGTGATCGAGAATATATACTGCCTGCTGACTCCAACTCGTACATGACTCTTTTGTAGGGTGTCAGTATGTCGACGCCTTTGGGTCGAGTTTACAATTTTAGCACGACTCTTCAATGCAATTTTATCTGTTGTGAAGGCTTACGAAATTATAGACAACTAATTTTGGGTTTCTTTTATTACTTGCTCGCTTTAAAATTACCACATATAATTATATAGGCTGGCATGTCTGCATTTCTGTCTAATGCACTGGTATTGTGTTTGTCTGCCGTTGTGTTTGTTTGATATGTTATAGCTGGTTCGTTCTCATCTGTGTATTTAAATTTTGTCATTTGACCCTCTACACTGTTTTGATTTTGCTTGCCTGTACCAGATTCTCCTCTTTGGTGGACATAATCAGGCGGTGTGGATACATGGAGGGCAACAAAACTGTTGCATTATCTTAATACCCATGCTTATTCTTATTGTTGTGGGGGGGGGGAGATGTTTAAATTTGTGTGAATTTATCAAAGTTTTTATGTACTAAATCATATTATGTGAAATGTCTACGGTACTGCGATGGTATTCTAATCGTTTGAGATCAGTTTCATCCCTGGGTTCGATTCTGGTGCTTCATTACCCACCCGACAATAACAGCTTCCATTGGTGTACGATCGTTGCTTATCTAGAAGACAAGACTCTGAAACATTGAGAATGTCTACTTATGGCTACACTAGCTGAAATATGTGGATTTTCATTCTTGTCGAGACAAACGGACCGTTTTCAAGATTCATATATACTTAAACATACTTCTGGTAGTGTTATAGACAAAATTAGTACTCTTCATGCTTTCTTGCCTTGCAAGAGTGTTGTCACTGGCTAAATTCTATAATAAATAACCATCTGTGTAACATTGGCAATGTGACAAACAACTATTCACCAGCTTGCCAGCAATGCAGACCAATAACTGGTAAATGCAAAATATGAGATTAGTGATTCTAATATAACCTACAACTGCAAGTGCCTAACACTTCATGGATTTGTAATTTTTGTAAAATGATAAATGGCTTCATAATGATTAATGCGTAGGTTTGAAGCTCGTTTGCTACAATGAGCTGCGGTGTGCTTTACTAACAGTGTTACGATATTACTAGCGATCCTCGACACGTTCCTACTTTCCTCACTCTATGATGTTGCCTTTTGACTTGTAACGGTCCTTTCTTTTCAAAAGTTGTGCCTTATCCTGTTACAATCGTGCCTAGCTGTATTATGCTTATGTTTACTGAACATACCTTTTTAAATAATTGATAATTTTCATGTTTGCTAGCATTGTATTTCATTCTGAATGATCAATAAGGACTTATGTTATGCAATTTGTACTAATACGTATCTACACTTGTAATTATCAATACATATATTCCAATACTATGATACGATAACAGATGCTAGACTTGTCGTCCGACCCAAAGGACCATAAGGTCATTCACATGCGAGAATCTGTTGCTGTTGCATGGGTATTAACTACTTGTTGGAGTAATGATGAAAATATCCATCCATTTGAGTTTAGTTGTACAGCATTATTGGTTTGGACATGGTGGTGATTTGGTAATTTGCTAATTTTATTAGTCTACAAGATTTTCTGAAGTTGAGAAAATGTATAGGATGCTGTGGTGGTTGTAATTGTACATGTATAATATGCTGTGGTGGTTGTAATTGTACATGTATAGGATGCTGTAGTGGTTGTGATTGTACATGTATAGGATGCTGTGGTGGTTGTAATTGTACATGTATAGGATGCTGTGGTGGTTGTAATTGTACATGTATAGGATGCTGTGGTGGTTGTAATTGTACAATCTGGTGGTTGTAATTGTACATGTAGTAAGCCCGTCTCCTGTTATATTATTGTTCCTTTTGATATTCTGAAGTTGTCATGCTTTGTATTGTTTGCAGAAAAGCGATGACTTGATGGTAGGTAGTTGTAGCGAGCTGGCAGGTCCATGGAACCACCTCACTGGAGCCACCTGGTGTCAGAGACTACATTCTCTTTCTCACCCGACTGCACTCCAGCATCTTGTCCTCTGCCAATTAGCGGTGGTTCTGAATATGGAGACTTCTGCCTTGTGGGAGATCAAATTAAACACAACAAACTTATCTATCACTCTGGTCCTACTACCAAGCTTGGCTCTAATGATCTGATATTAGAAGTTCAAGGTCAGAAAGTCGCTGGTTATACGTCTAACGATCTAAGGGAATATATATTAACAGCAGCTCGTAATTCTAATCCTGTTCTTATAAAGACTGCTAGATCAGGTAAGACCACAGTTCTTCGTCCAAGTGTCCTATCTTCTGTTTTGTGTAATGTAATAATTATAATTAATGTCTATACTAGAACTGCATAAACTGCTAGTGTCAGTTATGAACCGTCCTGACACATCGGTACCTTGCCTGCTAGGTTTTGGTACTGAAAATTCAAATGTCCCACCCTGGCAATTATTGGTAAATTATTCATTGATGTTAGAATGTCCATACCCATTTTACGAAGGCTTGATCCATATTATTATTTTTGTATTATATGCAATGTAGGCCTATAAAATTTATAGACTTTAGCAATGATGTGGTGTTCATCTTGTCTCATGTTTCATGTTTCATTCATTATTATTCTGTATGGAGGATATAAAAGATACCTATGTTTAGTGAATCACTGCTAATTTGATTTACTACTATTATATAAATTTAATAGGCACTTTGAAAAAGGAACTGAGGCCATACTTAAACTATGGCTTCCCCAAAGGCTCAGTTGATCATGACACACAGATGACAATAAGAGAGAACCTCTTTCAAAGAACTGTGCCATGTAAGCGATGCATATATTAAAATTAGTTATATATCATATAGGCCTGTATATGGCCTATCATCTGTATTATGTATATGTGCCGTGTAACGACTTATTTCCTGTTTTTTCTGTAGTTGCAGTTTGTAGGCTACCTAGCTGGCAGAAACTGTAATTACATTTTTAGATAATGTAATATGTTAATATGTTAAATAATGTAATATGTACTGTTAGAGGATTATTTATAATAAATCTCACAGCAAGACCCAAGTGTGTATATATATATATATTGTCCTAGACTGCCGTGTTATTCAAATATATACTATTAATATTGTCACACTAATATGAAGTAGACTCTCAGTGCATAGATAGCAATGCTTGTGGGCTGCGGTTGGTCACTGGTCATAGCCTGTCTAATAAGGAGTCTTGAGCCATTTAACATGTCAATGGTGTCAATTTTTAGTAAATATGTAGTCAACTTTTGTACTCTGGTTTAAGCAGGTTTGGCAATTTAAAATTTCACGCTTAATTGCTTGTCTGTGCCTTTTGACTGTGCAAAAGTTGTAAAACCTTATATAAAGTGGTTGTAAATGCTTACTTATTTGTTGGCTTTAGTTTTCTTTCTTTTCTTTCAAGTGATTGAACAACATTGCACGAATAGAATAACATTCATATGGCTGTTATCACTCCTTGCATTCATTTTAAATATTACTGTAAATAGATTAGTGTGAATTATTGATAGCCAATAAAGATGAACTGCACATTAAAGCCACTTCCCTCCTAATTCACTTCTGGAATGCTAACTATTCGCAGGTGCTATCGGATTTAGATTAGACCAGCCGGCAACCAGGACTTTTTGGGGTCAAAGTGGATTTATGAAGCTATTTCTATTGCTTAATTTCCACTATTTCATATTTAGCAGCCCTAATTAAAAGCATTATTCAATAAGCCTGCAAACATCTCATATTCAGGGTTATGCATTTGTACGGCTTGTTTTAAAATGGGAATGGTATCATAAGGTAAATGTCAAGGAGGCCTAATCACAACAGGGGTACACCTCAATTGTCGGCCTATTTACTTATCAATCCATTGTTTTTTACCTGTTATGTGTTTAGGTACAACAAGACCTCCAAGAGATGGAGAAGTTGATGGAGTCGACTACACCTTTGTGTCTCTAGAAGAATTTAAAGATCTGGAGAAAAGTGGTAATCTATTGGAGAGTGGAGGCTTTGATGGTTAGTTACTTTTTTCTATGTTATATTATTGCATGAGATATTTCATATCACGTGCCATCTGGGTGGTTGGTAGAAACAATACCGGACCTAATATACATCCCGCAGAGAGATATTTTCAGAAATAGAACTTGAGATTTCCACTGGTGAAACCTTAGGCCTGCAATCAGCTATCTGCAAGACATACAAGATGCATTTGCAGCTGTGTTATCTGTCTCCGGTAATGTTACTTTTGATAAGGACCATTTAACCACTCATGATCTACCTTCCAATGATGACTGTAACGTAAACCAAGTGATTCATATCTACTGCAAGCCTGCAATACTAGCGTCCATGACATGGTTGCGTGGTAGTTGGTACTGCTGGCTAGTATTATACAGTCATGGTACAGCACTGTCTCTGTTGCTGCTAGCTGATGCGACTGCATTAGTTTGCATATCAATCATACTAAGTATTCACAACACAGCAAGTCACAGTTGGTTGCCCTCCTCCCTCCACAATACAGTATATTTCTGGACAGATGAGTACAAATTGATACATCAATGCCGAGATTATAATTTATAAATCTATGTTATATTATTAAGTTCCATTTCCATATCCATATTCTATGGTGTACTACACCCAGTGTTTCTAGAGTAGCAATAGCATGAATTGAGTGCATCTATGGTAGCTATTGTAGCTATTGTAGTATCTAAGCTAATAGCATACAGTTCATCTCTTTGAATATTCACTCCTGGTATGTTAAACCATCTGATATTGAGGTAGTTTAATCATACATGGGATCTGAGTCACCATGTAATGTGGATCTGAGTCACCATGTAATGTGGATCTGAGTCACCATGTAATGTGGATTAGTATTATTCTTACATGCATTCTGTTGTAGTATGTTACCGATATAACAATAATAAATAATACCGTTTGTTCATCAATTTTAACATCTCGTCTTTGTATTTCTCTCGTGTCATTGTATTTCTCTCGTCTTTGTATTTCTCTCGTGTCATTGTATTTCTATCGTCATTGTTCCAATTCAAAATTTTCCAAATTATGTTACAGAGGCATTAACAGTGTATGTGTTAATTAACCCAAGCTACTGCTGGTCACTTTACACCGCTCAGACTGTTCAACTCCAACTACAGCTTTACGAATTGCAATGGGTTGCGATTTAATGCTATGTGTCATACACCATATGTATGCAACCCCATTATACATATTACATTGAAGCAATTTTGCAGCAATTTGTAGGAGTTTCTGTATAAACACTGCTTCGGCACATCACTATAAAATATACAATCGTAAAACACGGTAAGAGGTATCACAACACTCCACAAAGATATGTACTTCGGCATTGACCAGTAGAAATATACCAGTTCAAATTCTCTATATCTGTTATGATTGTGTTATCTGAATTCTGAACTGGCACTTGGGCCTTAGGGCAAAATTGTACCTAAATACATGACTGTCGATGTAAGTCTCGGAGTCTCTTTGTTGTGCTATATAGTATTGCTGACTGCTGATGATCGAAAAACACTACAAGTATTTGAGATGGCTGCTAACAAAACTTTGCACCCATAGCACCCGATTGAATCATATTGTATGCTAGTATAACTATAATCTATAGATGTAGTCAGTGTTCAGCATTTATTCTCAAGAGGCGCTACATCCGCTGCTCTCTGACACAACCTGTGACACGGGTGGGCCTGTCGGTGCTTATCAAAGCCAGTACAGATGTAATGTGTCATAATAACTCTGACATCATTGCTCATATCCGACAAGCAGTTCTATCTCATCATGTTACCGAGCATCAGCTTGCTTGATGACATGCTGTGAGGTGTATACATGACGAGCAGTGTATGTCTGTTCAATAAAACTTGCACATGGTTTTAAAATCGTGTCTGTCAAATTTTTTGGAAAGCAACAAATGTGTCAATGTGTTTGTTGTTTATGCAACAGCTGTTAGACTCTCGGATGCCTTTTGGAAACTTCTCGTTCTTCCAAAGTGGCCTGTGTCTGGAATGGCAGGGTTATTGCAATTTTGGGGTGAGTGTTCATTTCACTCTTTGCAATCATGCGTGAAAAATATAACAAAGCAGACCGAACTAAATATAATTTTACTACTTTAGGGAATTACTATGGGATGCCAAAACCACCAATAGTTTCTCATGCTGAAAAAAAAGACACAAATTCATCTGACGTTAGACCTGGAGCTCACCCTTCTTCCAAAGGCAAAAGACAGCGGAATAGATCTACTATTGAAGCCACTTCAAACAAGTAAGCCACATGAGCATGACCAGCATGCTGATCTTACTATCTGTAATGATTTACAACTTGCGATAGCTAGCTAAATGCGTCATGGTGCACTTTTAGTACAAATTTCGTAACTGGTATCTATCCATGTATTTGTGGGAATAATAAGAATTCTTGAAACTTTCTCCTCATTATAATAAATTGTCCTTAATGTTATTGTTATAATGGAATTCACAATGGATTTGAGGTTGCATATTTTATAAATAAATAGTTATTGATACTTAAGATCCATTACGGGATGCACAGGTACGGATACCCTCATATGCAGTTTGAAAGCCAACATGCCTCTTTTATGTTGCTCTCATTTGTATAGACCTAGCAATGAGTAACTCTTATTTTTAACAGGACAACCGTAGATAAAAAGTGGAGTGAGTGCCGGTAAGCTAACACACTTATCCTGGCTCTCCACATACTGCAACGTTCTGGATTAGTGTATTTAAAGATCTAGGATAGTTTAGGAGACATCTTAAAATATATCTAATCTAGTAGGCAAGGGTCACAATTACTGTAGGCTTTTACAGGGATGCCAAAAAGCCAATCTTTATTGCTAAAGGAGCCAATTGATAATGTAATAAATGTCCATATTTCTACAGACAGTATCTTTGCATAATGCCTATTGTATCGCCACACAAGGGACGACGAGGATAACAGTCCCTTATGCCTTGCCTAACCATTTCTGTCTATTTTTAGTCAAGCAGGTTAGAGTAGGCTTATAATACCACTTACTTCACCAATTCATAACTAATTGTCACTTGCCTCAATGCTACTTAGCTAAATGTTATACACGTAGCACTGCAATGGTTTTTACTGCTGTTGTAAACACATGACGGAAGTATATTGCAACCTTGACATTTTAAACATAGCGACATTGTTAATCCTTCAATAAACTTTACATTGGAAACTATAATATAAATTGCTATTTTACATTTTTGTAGAAACATGCCAATTGACAACACTGTCCACTCCGCACACATTCCGGGCACTGACATCATAAGGCCAACACCCAGCAGGGGGCCCAGCCGAGGGCCGACAGACAAGGCTCATAACGATAGACATGCACAGGATATGGCATCTCTGGATGCCCCCCGTAGACATGCACAGGATATGGCCTGTCTGGATGCCCCCCATAGACATGCACAGGATATGGCACGTCTGGATGCTCCCCATAGACATGCACAGGATATGGCACGTCTGGGTGCCCCCCATAAACTGGCTCCACCTAGTCCTAGTCACATGCCTCCCACACAACCAACGGGATTAGGAGAAAGTATGGCTGACTTGCCCACTAACTGGGAGGTGGCCTATACTCCGGAGGGACACATGTATTTCATAGAGTAAGTACCATAGGACTCTATGTCTATGTGGTGTTTGGTCCTTCTATTTGTTGAATGCGTGGGTAATTAGGTAACATAGTCTAACCACCCTACGTCTACTCCTATTCCTACACTGCATTGCCATGAGATGTTACTTTGAATATATTTGGCTTTATAAAGCGTATTTGTTACTCCCCTATCACGATTCATCTGATCACTAAACAGTAAGTTGTAACTTTTGAAGTTGTCTTACCTATATAATAGGAGTTGCCTCCCCCTGCTCGGCTTGAAGAGAACGCTTGTTTCCACACTAGCCTCCCAATGTAATCACTCCTTTGTACAGTGAGTTGTCCTGAGATTGAATTGTAACGTAGTGCCACATGGTTAATTTTTAATATACAACGATGTACCCATATTGAGTGATGCACCAATATAACAGTGTGCTGTAAATTGTGGGACATGTAATGGTAGCAGATGGTCTGTGTTAGATGCAGTCTTTTCTATGGTAGATGCCTGTCTAGCTTGTCTAACTTAGTAAACCAGTGTTATGATATTGTCATTGTTCTAATAATGTGGTAGTTGTGCTTACAAGTTTATAACTCTATTTGTATACCCTCTGCTTGCTTAGCTATAGCTTGGTGAAACAAGGGATCACTGTTAATTTCTGCTGTACTCCCCTGTATGTAGCTTCTGTTATATTGTATTATTTTAGTCCAATGACAGGGGTTGACCATTTGTCAGAGTCAGCTATTGCAGCACCTAAGAAAGCCTCAACTCCTAACCCTGCCCCTGCTGTCCGTCCTGCCTCTGTGCATGGGCTGCACACCAGTGATGGTAGCGGTAGCACTAAGAACAGCGTGTAAGGGCTCGCTTGCTATCCTAACACCAATATTTACTATCAGTTGTTGCTATAATTGCATTCACTATTCTGTCTGTCTCTTTACAGTTTTACTGTTTGCCAATATCTCTAGCTGTTCAATTTGGTACTGATCAAAATGATTCCCTGTTGTCAAAATGAAAGCTAGTTTCCCTTTGCTCCATTCACACACCGTGGTAAATTTTGGAGATGATTTCCCACTACTGCACATTAGCTTGGAACACTCAGCAACTTTATCATGTTTGTCCATAAAATAATGCCGAAACTAAACAACAATTTTATATCAAACAAAGCTTTTAAAATTCCCAGTTGCTGATATATTTTTGTTTGTGCTCACACATCTTGTAAGAGTGCAATACTTGTACAATACTTGTTCTTCTGGACGCCAAACAAGGAGCCCACCTTTCATACTTTATAATATTAACGGAGAACTTTTGAGACTGTAATTATTGCCTTATTCTGGGTTTTGTAACTTTCCTGGAGTTATGTTTTAAATGATTCACTGTGTCATTATGGGTTACGGGTTGCATGATTTTTCTTAGTGAAATTTCTGTATTACTAAACCATAATAATATGCTCCTACATAGCATGTTATTTTACTTACTTGGTGGGAAATTGTGTTACTATCGTTCATGTAAACACATTGACCCGTATTGCAGAGTGATATCCGGTTTTTTGTTTTTTTGTGACATGTTGCATTGGTTTGGCTATGTATCCTGCCATGCATGCTGTACATAAAAATAACTCACACTTCAGGAAAAAATTTAATTGTGGTACATTTTACTTGTAGGTTTTTCACAAAAGTCAGATTTTCAATCATGCCAGAATTTGATGTGTTATCATTTCATCTAACTGAGTAGCACAAATGTGCTAATGACAACTGTTTGGTTATTTGAGGATGGTGTTCAGATCCATCTACTAATTGCAAGTTGTCTTATCTATTATGCGCGGGAGCAAACAACTCTTATATCAATTGTACCAATTTTTCTGTTTTAATTTTAACAATTTTGTTTGACGTTGCATTATTTCTCTCTTGAAGTTTTATTGAAATTTCTAGTTATATTGTCCTGAGGTGGTATAGGAGAATACGATATGTAATGGATAGGTCCTTTGCTAACAGTGTTGCCTTCAGGGTTATCTTGTTATATGCTTCATTTATAACTACCATTTACTTTTAGTCACAACTCGGAGACAACCCACTGGACCCATCCGAGACAAACACAAGCAGCTAAATATCCGACACCACAACTCAGTCCCACTGAAGGTAGGATCTTATATGTTGGGGATTTGGTGTGGGTGATCATTGCTGTTTTGAGCTTGATCTCTAGCCTAAAATATGTCAATTTTTATACATGTATAATTATATCATATCATATATAATATATATCATATCATGTATAATTGTATCATGTATAAAGCACATGTGCTTATATGCGAAACTAACTGGAGGGGGAAAAATGTTGGTGTCGGTGTGTTGGCACATAGGACTATCAGCACCATGAGCCGATATGCAAGACCACCCCTTTGAGTGCGATCCATTATACCCGTCTATAAGACGAGACCTGAGCCGATAACTCCTCAAATGTGCTTTTATGCAGGACCTGAATTGCCTGCTCCTTCCTTTCTTTCTTCCTCCTTGGAAATCTGATTTTCATTTTGGTGCAGCAGATTTATCTATAGTACAACTTGGCTATTACCATAGAGTTATTACACTGTAATAGCTTTATGGCTATAACTACTGGTATCTATCTTTGCAATTTCAATACTTTATTATCATTATGAAGCTTTACTATAACACAGCTGTGAGAGGGCTGCATTATTATAAAATTCGGCCTGTGTCGGGTAAG
Organism: Himantozoum antarcticum; assembly: GCA_027564295.1. Lineage (NCBI taxonomy): Eukaryota > Metazoa > Bryozoa > Gymnolaemata > Cheilostomatida > Bugulidae > Himantozoum > Himantozoum antarcticum. The sequence continues at coordinate 5,528 of JAOQGN010233093.1, read as the reverse complement.
AGGCTAATCATTTCACCAAATGAAGGTTTGCATTTTTTTAATTATTTATTACCCATAATTTTTGGTTTGACCAAACTCTTGTCAGCTTTTTTTGGGAGTAAATACAGATTCATCAACTATCTTCCCTAGCCAGTAACCTGTAGCTTACGTACCTAGGTGGGGTCTCGCTCTATAGGTGCACCCTGTGTTCAAAAAATATTGGTCTCGCTCTACAAGCGTTAGCTGGAACTTACCCCAGTTTATAGGCGCGTAATACTATAGGCGCATGCGGTGATAATAGCTGCGACTTTACGGTATATTGCATAGTTATTAGCATCAATAAATTTCTGGAATTAAAACTAATATTAATTTATAATCTAACAATAACAACACTATTTCTTGTTATCTGTGCAAATTGTTGGCCTTTATAAACTGGACATTACAATCTGGAGTTATCCTCTCTTAATATACAATGTACTAAGAAAAGAGTATCGCTACAATAAAAATGTCAAAACTCTTAAATCTAGTTTGAGTAATTAATAACAATGGAAGGTATATAAGCTATTATTCTTGGTCACATTTGCTAATTTCCAATTGTTCATGGGCTCGGTACAAAATCTATTGAGTGAGTAAACTTAACATATTTTGACATGGTTTTTGTTGTCTGCAAATTTGATTTATTGCATGATTAGAGCGAGACAGTATATGAAGAGTGTTTTGATTTATTGCTGTGATTTTGTTAAGGATGACACATGGATATAAAGTTTGAATTCAAACTAGTATATTATCTAATGATCAGGTTTAAACATTTGTCACCAAATGTAAGTTCATGTTATAAGTGGTTAGATGCAAATGACAACATGCAAAAAAAAAAGACATGCTAATACATTCTACCTACTTCCTTGACACTCTCTCGATAGTCACAGAAATGAACACAAACTTTGAGGTGTTAATAATTACGGCAGTTTCTAGTAAACATACAATTAACAATTTTTATTTCATGTACATGTATAATAAAAAATGTGTAGCTTTACTTATTATTTCATTATTGCATGCCTTTGTCTACTTGCATGGTGCTGCAGTGTATGAGCAGCAATCATCAAAGATGCATCTCAGATTCCCAATAACCTGCTCTTCCAGAGGATGCTCTATTTTTCAGTGTTTTGTGCTACTTTTCGGCGCTTTGTGCTGTTTTATGGCATGTTTGCCATTCCATACTGGCTCGTCTTGGGCCGTAACTTTAGTCGTATTCTTGGCCTCGGTTTTAACCTCTTTACATTTTCTTGCATCATTAGCATCAGTTGCTCACAATCTAACATCTCATCTGCTGAAACTCCTATCAGCGAGCGGTGAAATTGGAAATTCAATGTTGCTTCTGAAAAGTCCTTGTAATTGGCTGTCTTGGGAGTTAAATTGCATTTAAGGGAATCTCATATATTGACATTTGTAGATTTTCTGGGTTTGACGATGACGGCCCATTCTATGCACCAAGGCTGTATAGTTGATGCTGGGTTTTCATTAACGTGCCTGATTTCTGAATTCCTATTTGTTGTCACAACATTCAACTGTGCTGCCATTTGCTCTGCAATTGCAGCATTTTCTGCCAAGCGTACTTTGTTTTTCCAAAACTGCTTTTTGTGATGGTGTGTAATAATAATAATAATAATAATAATAATAACAAAATTGGATGTGTTTCGACTCTCTCTGGTCAAAGTAAGATTTTTGTTGTTGCTTGAAGTTCCACCTATGATTGGTATTGTAATCTACTATTAAGTATCATTATTAGGTAGTTAATTTTGGTCAAGTTATGTGGTCATAGTACTGTGGGGACTGAGAAACATTCAAATAATTCCCGTAATTGTTTATTTTTACAATGTGTCATTTGCTATTCTAACCATAAAAGTCTAATTATGGTGTTTATGACTAGATAATGTGCTGGATAGTGCGTAGATATCAATCCTGTACTTGGACCTTCAGTTGAGGGTACCCTATTCCACCGCCCCATCTGGAGAGCCCCATCTGGAGAGCCCCATCTGGGGTGCCCCATCTGAGTAAGACTAGGCCATCATAAGCAGTACAATTTTAAGATGTCTAAATGATGATATCACTGGTTGATACAAGTTGTTTTAGAAGGACCCCTATCGAGCTTGTGGTTGTAATTTTACCCAACACAGCTTGTAGCCTTTCTATCTGCAAAAGCAGAATGCCTCTACCAATTACCCCAAGCACCTTTTTGCATTGTGGTAATATTTATAAAATTATTTCTTAGCTGGCTTACTAATCACTACCTTCCTTTCCCTCATTCCCCACTGTGCTTCCTTTCCCTCATTCCCCACTGTGCGTTTCCCTCATTCCCCACTGTGCATTTCCTTTCCCTCATTCCCCACTGTGCGTTTCCTTTCCCTCATTCCCCAATGTGCGTTTCCTTTCCCTCATTCCCCACCGTGCGTTTCCTTTCCCTCATTCCCCACTGTGCGTTTCCTTTCCCTCATTCCCCACTGTGCGTTTTGGAAAACCCATTGAACAGTTCTGTCGATATCGTTGGATGTATGTAAATCCTACTTACACTGTCACATCAGCAACTTGAGTAAGGTTTACCCATTGTTTAAATATTGTTGGTACATTAATTAAGCAGTGTGGTCACTTCCTAGTTATCGTTACAGTTCCTCTCACATATTCTAATTACTGCAAGCTGTCCTGATGCGGGCAATATAGACTCCTAGCTCTCAACACTGTTATGGTGTGCGGTTACGACTACTTTCTCACAATTATATTGTGTTGTTGTAAGCCTCACTGTCCAATCAAATTTCACTTTAATCAATATTGCACGCAGGTGCTCTAAAATTAGTGACAACTGGGAAGGTAATTTGTTCAGTTGCCAATTATTCAGTATTTAATAAAACTAGATTGTACTCTGCTTGGTGGCTTCACAGTAGCACAACTGCTAACTTGACTTCGAATTATTACTCTTTTATAAGTAATAGCATTGCAGCATGGTACAGGTTTGAGTGAAATATATATCTTGTGTGTATAAGTGGGACTAGACGCTGCCGCTATCAACATTGCTGTCAATCACTGTCCTTTGCAGTTGATAATTTGTTTTGAACAACATCTGCTGATTAGTTTCGCAACGATGAGTGGCTTGCAAACACAGTATACTTGACATGCTGTAGTAGCTGTAGCACGCTTAGTGGTGGTCGAGGTGGTCTACACTCCACACTTTGCTGTACATAGTCTACTCTCTACTCATGTGCCTGGTATATATACCAGCATTGTCGTTGTGAATTCCTATCATTTGGCACTTTTGAGCTATGTATATCTGTATATCAGTGCTGCTCCCCCTACAACTGCAGTCTACATCTGCACCTATTTGCTGACAGTAATGAGATCTAAGGGAGCACCTACAACTAGCACAGATAAGAATGTACTTAAACCTGGTGGAACTGAAGAAGATAATATGAAGTCGGAAGATGATGGCTTGATGAATTTGGAAATTAACGATGATCTCTCACCAAGCACCACGTTCAGTGATCTGAAAGCCGATAATACAGTCAACCACGGCGGTACGGATAAACTAAAGCAGGGAAGTAGCGAACAAGTACAGATAAATGTGTCTGAGCTGGTAGCATGGGATGAGGATGTCTTTATGCCAGCCAGTTTAAGGATTAGCTATGAAGATATACTAAATGGTCTACCTATCAACCCTGGTCAGTACCTGTTGCGAAATGCATTAGATCAGATGATACCAATTTATACACATATCCAATACAATTACGGGCACAGATGTATATTTTGCTACAGCTTGATCTTGGATAGCGGTGCATCAGTCAAATTCGGTTGATGCATTATGGAAATACAGTAGAAATTAGAATGCAACACTGTTGAGCGTGCTTACCCTCTGTTGCAAGTTAATTTCAATTTTCTTATTGGTGTAGAACTGCAGAATAGAGCAAGGAAACCTTTTCAACCTTTGCAAATGTTCTCAGCATTTGCAAATTTCTACCGTCATCATTCCATATTTTTACATTGTGTTTCTTCTCTACCTACCCAACTCAGAAAGTGATAAATGCTAGTTTGACCATTTTGAATACGGACAGTTCGTTACTGCCGTTTCGAAAATGAGTGTTTCTTGATTGTGGTTGAGGTTTTGTGATAGGGCATCTACTGTCTAAGGTGTTTTACACACGACACTCTGTTTCGAACAGTCACGGATTCGACCATTTGCATGATGTAGATTGGTCAGAATCTTACATGATCACTATTCAGGGTCATAAGGTGTTGGGAATGTGCTCAATTTGCAGCATTGCTACTACAGCTACGAACGTCTCACAGTAATACATGTATTACACCCCTAGTATGGAAGTCCCTTGTATATTCCCTCAGTATTCAAGTCTGCATCTTATAAATTGTAATTTTTTTTGCTCTGTCAATCGTTATTGATTAGTTACTGATTCAGTAACTGCACCTATTTCCTTGTTGCTACCAAGTGACTAGTGTTTGTATTTCTATATTTCATCTCCAGTCACTCTTTCAACAGTTGAGTCTCAAATACTTTATTCTTTTTGTCAGCAACAGCACTTGAAATGCTGCTAAAGTAAACATAACCTATTCTAGCTCATATTTTTTATACTTTCAATACTATAGGCCTACTTTGTAATAATATAATATAGTATAATATAGCCTAATACGCTATAGGTTGACTACATTGCATGTTCACACCATGAAAACCTGCACATATTGAAAAGTGTACTACCATGAAAAGTATACATATTGGGTACAAATATGTATACTTGTCAGCTTAGCTTAGTTCTAAGATTGGGTTGGGGGGCACGCTCACTTTTTCAGGATAAGACAACTTCTTCACCTACAGCTTTTTAGAGGTTTGTAGCTGAAAAGACGGTGATTGTAGCTGCGTGTATGTATACACATACACAGCTACCAGTACCAGAATTATTCAGTAAATGCATGAATCACAATCGTTGCATCATACTGTATCACCCTCCACGTAGTCTCATCTCATACAAATGAAGTACTTGCATGTAGTACATGAAGTTTGACAAATTGGGAAAGGTTTTTATTCAAAGTAAGGGTTTTAGTGAGAGCAAACGAATGATTTACATAATTGGAAGATTACACATTTGCATAGCATTGTTTGGAGGTGGCTAGGTTATAGGAGGCAGGTTATAGGAGGCAGCTAGGTTATAGGAGGCAGCTAGTTTATAGGAGGTAGCTAGTTTATAGGAGGTAGATAGGTTATAGGAGGCAGCTAGGTTATAGGAGTTGGCTAGTTTATAGGAAGTACATAGTTTATAGGAGGTAGATTGGTTATAGGAGGTAGATAGTTTAAAGGAGGTAGATAGGTTATAGGAGGTAGAGGTTATAGGAGGTAGCTAGGTTATAGGAGGTAGATAGGTTATAGGAGGCAGCTAGTTTATGGGAGGAGATAGGTTATAGCGGGCAGCTAGTTTATGGGAGGCAGCTAGGTTATAGGAGGTGGCTAGTCTATAGGAAGTTGATAGGTTATAGGAGGTAGCTAGTTTATAGGAGGT
>JAOQGN010232982.1:0-10550 GCA_027564295.1 Himantozoum antarcticum | reverse complement strand
CCATTCAAAGACCACCTTCCTTAAGAGACCACTTCTACGCCTCCGAGTGGTGGTCGCTTAAGACAGGTTAGACTGTATTCGCTGTAGGCCAGTTGCATTTAGTGACCGTTTGCGACCTTCATGCCCATTTCGTACGCTATTGGTAAAACGGGGCACCGCCCTCCGGAAATGGCAAAGACATGCGCCAAGTTGATTAGCTGTTTTTCACTGGAGGGCTATGCTTAATTTAAACTTTTTAATAATTAAATAAATCAATGTGAAGGGGATGTTTTATGGCATTCAGACAATCGTCGTTCAGTTTTTTAATCTAGAGAACACATCGTTATTGTTCTCATCCAAAAGAGCCTAAGTTCTTTGCAAAAACATTTCGACCTATTAGAACTCTCTATGCACATTTTTAGTAACACAACCATTAAATCGCAATTTTACAATGATTGTGACAGTTTAAGTGAATTTTTTTCCTAAAATTAAGATTTAGGGTGCAAAATTGAAAATGTAGGGTGTAAATTTGAAAATATAGGGTGTAAAATTCTGAAAATGTAGGGTGTGAGTTTTTTGGTCATATACGCAGCTGTGAGCACCGTTCTTGGTTTTGTAGCTAAAATACCCTTGGCTACACGCATAATGCCAAAGCGATCCTTAGATAGTGACAACCAACGAAATTGAGTGTTTTTTGGACATTGTACATGACGGTAATTGGTTTGAGCAATTGTGATTTCTGTAACATCTACATACCCCACTTAGAGCCAGCAAGAACTGGACATCCGGCATGTTTTGTGCGGCTATCACCTTTCCCATTCTTCTTTAAGTTCCACCAGAAAGCGGCGGCACCCTATCAACAATGGTAGATTGTCAAAATGATGTTAAATTTTACCAAAGTACAGCCAGAATATATCTATGCAAAGAACAGTATTGCGTAATGTTTCACCATATGTTGAGGCTAGGACACACCTTTACCGGGATTTGTAGATGAGAAGGTTTAAAGTTATGCCTGTGAGGGAGAGTTACATTTGATTTCTACCAACTAATTGATATTTTATCCTCTTTTAGCTCTTATCTAACAATTCGCCAACATAAAGACAGGAAATGCGAGCAGTAGCAATTCCAACTGTACTGTTAAGGCAGTAGAACGATTTTTTGAGGATCAAGTTAACCTGAGCTTAAACAGCTTCTTAACAACAGGTACCCAGTTCATGCACCAATGCACCACAGAGTGCAAGTACTGTGCATTGATAGTATAACTATGGAAAAAAGGTATTGACCATTCCTTGATTGTATAATTATCTCCCCAGGGCAGGGAAATCACGGCAACTAATGTGAGTACGGGAAACAATTCATTAAATAGGCAAACCTTGATTGGTGGAACACGCACTCCAATCTCAGTAAAGACAGTGTACCCTCCTGCTGGCACATCAGATAACTACAAGAGAACAACAAAAATAACATTGCAATCATAATCATAACCCCACCCAGTGGTCAACATAAGGTGCCTTAGCAGCTCTGTGGTCTAGAAATTTTTTCATATTGGTGGTATGAGGATCATTAATATAGTGCCCTGATGGTCTTACCGTCCATGAACTTCAAAAAAAGATTTCTAAATTCCACCTTTATAATTGCTCACTTGATACCACTATTTTACATGTATGTGAAGGTCATCATTATGCCGTTCATACATTGCATCATGTCTCATAAACTATATAGGCGGTATTCATAGCTGTCACACCCATTCATGGAGATTGGAAGTGCAAGGCTTTACTAAAATCACAAACCATATCAGCATTGCTGGTTTTTGTTGTGCATAGTGTATAATTGTATATTGCCTATCTTGAAAGAGCAAGTAAGTAAACAGTAGGCCTACAACAAGACTGAACAAGTCATCATTATGTGATAAAACTACACCACATTTATTAAATAATAGTCTGTACACAAACTATACTGTGTACATCTGTCGCTTTATGTTTCCACATTATTTGTATCCTACTAATAAATTTATCCAAGAACTGGTGGGACGGATACAATTTATATAATTTTTTTGATTTTTACCTTCAAAACATGGTATGTTGCACTGGCTAGATAACAAAGCAGAACGAGGGGTAAAATCAGCTTCAAGACTTTGAACAAAGTGAGATAGTGAACTTACATAGTATATCCATGTTGCCAGCCTGTTACCTCTCCAAATTTCAAACTGATGGCTATCGTCATCCTGTGACATAGAATATATTAAATTATGCATATGAATACGTGTGATGCAAAGTAGCCTACGTGCTACCAACAGGACAGATTTCAGATTGGGGACGGAAAGTAGAGCGAATGATGAAGATGTGCTGAATTCGGTTACTGTAGCCTTAGGACAACAATGTCACTTGGGTTACTATAGCCTTAGGACAACGACATTCTATTACCGAAAATGGCATAGGATGTCCAATGGATTGTTGTGTTGAAATCTGTATGCGCTACGATGTATAGAATGTGCTACTAAAACATTTGTAAAAAACTGTCATGCAGATAATTGTAATTAAACAATTTTCAGCACTGCCCTAGCTTTATTCAGCACTGCCACAACTTTATTAAATTTTAAAACTATATATTACATGTACAAGCACTTATCATCAGGAAGCTCTTCAACTGCTCAAATGCTGGGAGGGAGAGAGATGGGGGAGAACTACCAGCCTAATCACTAAAGATCTTTTGTTCTATTCACGCTTCACAGCAATGTAGAGCTACACTCTTATGTTCCATCATGCAACCCAGCAGCTGTGAGTATGACAGGAACCAAATACGGGCTTGTGCATTTATCACATTTTAATAATCGCGTGTTTTGCCACTATTTGACTAAAACCTGAATTGAGTTAGGTTCACAGAGCCAACAATTGAAATGATTTAGCAATATCATTCGACAACATAATTCATGATGTATGACACCTACTTTAGAATAATCGAAGTGTGGCTCATATTGACCACCAATTCCATAGTTTACAACTTGAAGACCTTCTGATGTGTCCATATTTATGTTTGTCATTGCACCTATCCTTTTAGTTATGACAGCAATAGTAGAATGGTAGTTATCGTAAAGCCAAGAGCTACAAGAACATCAAGATCATTTGATCAAATACCTTATTTGAAAATCATAGGGTACACAAATCGTGACATAAAGTCCAAAATAGATTTAAATATAAACAGATTCATGATCTCACGAAATTAAACCAACCTGATATTATATCTAGTTAAACTTGTATTAACCCAGCTAACTATAATATGTAGCATACATAAAATATTACATTGTAGTATACACACAAAAAGCCTTTAATTAAGTCCGAGTTCGCTTTCAACGATTAGTTAACCTTCTAGCTACCTTATATTAGCTACTTTATACGTATAAACATTACAGCTGCCAATTGAGAGAGACATGTCACATTGATAGTCAGAAATGTAAAGCTAGGACTTGATGCACATATTCACGTCCTGTCCAGATGTGGGGTAAAATGAAAGAATCTAATATTTATGGTCACCACACCTTTTGCTGACTCTATATTGTGCAGCAGTCAGCTTGCCAGTTTTGGGATTAGTGATTACAGCTCTCTTCAACTGAAATACAAAGAAAAGATAACTTTGTATTAGTGATGCTGTGATGATATTCCAATAACATCATGGAAACCCAAATATTCTTAGAAAACTCTATAAAATCATCATATTTGTACTACTATCTGTCCGTTGTATCCGATGAGGACTGCCTTTTGATCATATGACTCTTCATTTGTCCCTCTGCAGAGTGTTAGTTTGCCATCTGTCCAGAGGGATATCCAACTCATACAGGTTTTTTTTAGCAGTTTTGGGTCTTCCAATGTTTCGGAAACTGTTTTTCAAATGAAAGAATAGAATCTGGTTGGGAAGGCATTCGTTGTCTAGTCTACACACATGGCTGGGCCATCTGAGATTTCTGTGTCTGAAGATGGTGTACATATTGAATAGAGAAGCTCTTTTGAGCATAGTTTTGTTGCTGATGTGTTACCTCCATTTTCATAATAATTTTATCTTACATGTAGATGTTCATCATGCACGAGCTCAGTTTGTGCTGTGATCTTGTAACAGTCCAGGTCTCTACTCCACACAGGAGGTGGATAGAACTATGGCACAGCACACCGCACATTCGACCTTGCGTGTGAGATGATTCCGAAACACGGTTTTTGAGTCTAGCCAAGGTGTATGAGTTTTTTGACATTCTGGTTTTTAGTTCAGCATCCAGCTTGTTGGATTTGAGACAGTGTATCCAAAGTATTTATACAGGGAGACTATGGCTAGGTTTTGACATTCTGTCTTGATGTTTTGTCTGTCCTTTCGATTCCAGGTGGAGGCTGGAACATTACTTCATTATCTTGATGTTGGATCTTGAGACCAAAGGTGTCGGCAGTATGAGAAAACCTTGTGATAATTTCTTGAGCATCTTCATAGTTGTGTGCTACAAAAGATGTGTTGTCAGCAAACTAAGTGCAGAGACCATTGTAGAGATTGTAGACTGTAGAGATTAACTTAAATTGGTTGACATTGAAGAGATTGGCACCTAGTTTGTTTTGAAACAACACTCCTTTTTCAGTCTATGGAGAGGAAAGAAGGAGGAAAATAATATACAAAACAGTGTGTGCTGACACCATTTTTGATATCAATTGGGCTTGACAGCACACCATTTTGGCCGATCTTAGTTTTCATGACAGCGTGCAGTGCTTCAACAAGTTTAACAAAGTTTAGCTTTGTTTTATTTCACCATATCATGGGAATAATAATTAATAGAAAGGAAAAAACAGGTGATCGCGGCAATAGCAAGGCTAGACGGGGCACTGGGCCAGTAAAGGAGTAATCGGGGTGGGATCCAAGCTTCCAGGGAATATTCCATAGAACCAATCGATGTGTCGATGATTTTGGTTGTCTACAAACAGCAAACACTATGCACATAGGCATGTATTGTTCACTGAACTTTTCCAGAATCTGTTCTAGGGAGAAGACCGATACAGATACTGTACCCGTTCCTGCTCTGAAGCTGCATTGAAGAAGAAAGGGAAGCAAGAAAGAAGAAAGTTTTCAGCATAGGAGGGGAGTCTCTTGAGTCAAATGTGCCTAAACGCTTAAACCACCACTAAAGGCTTAATTAAGCTCTGGATTAAAAGAGTAGAGACATTCGTCGATAGTTTCCGCATAGATGTCGGTTTCGTTTTTGTTGTTGTTGCATATTATGGGTTCTAGCTGAGCATCTTTTCAGTCCTGTGGCACATTGGTGTTGCCCCATGCTGGATGTCAAATATGACTTCAAACAGTTCGGGTACATCATATTTTGTGATTTCAGGATGTAATCCATCTGATCTTGTGGCGTATTGTCACATAGCATGTCAATAGCGTTGCGAACTCCATCAATGTACGGGCACTCTGCCATCCAGTATTGACTAGGGGATTGAGGGATAGCGTTGACTCTCCCTGGTTTTACTGTGGTTTATCCATTCAACAATATGTTGAAATGCTCAGTTTATCTTTTGACTAACCTTTTTGCTCAGTGAGAAGGGTATCACTGATTTGTTAGCAAAACGCTGAGCAGGATTGTTTAACTTAGGAACATTGAATGAAGCTGCAGCATCATCCGTTGGTTAGATCCTGTGTGCTTCTACCTCGGATAGCTACTACCTAGGGCGTGCGCGATATTAGCCCAGCTACTGTGCAGCGAAAACCCCATCATCATATAGATTGGAATTTTGTCTTCGAACTCTATATTTGTATATGATATTGAATATTGCACCAATCCAATCAATGATGTTTTATTCCATTTTTCAATATAAATATTGTCTGAAGGAATAAACATAAACAAATATATACAAACATATTGCTCTCAGGCTCAGATGGAATCCTTTCAAGTCATTGCGGTCTGCCAGCTTCTGTAGCTTGGCTGCCTTCGTTATCCACCATTGAATCTTTAGTTTTCTGCAGCGATGTTGGAGAATTCTGCAGCGCTCCTTGTACACAATGGTATTGGATATTGTAGCTCTGTTGAGTAGGCTGTTTTCGATTCAGTTGATGTTGGTTATCAAGTCCTGTTAACTCCTGGTTGCTTTCATCGAACCAGTCTTCATCTCTTGTCTTCCTGGAACCAAGACGTATTTTCTTGGAGGTGTCAAACAAAATTGGTTTGAAGGTATTCCAATGATAGTCCACAGTCTAGACTGATTCAGGAGTTCACTCAATCAGTTCCCTCTATAGGGCATTCTCAAGTTCTACAAGGACTGTCTTGCTTTTCAGTCTGTTGGTATTTAGTCTGCTGGTTTGCCTGGATAATGTTTTAATCTTTCTTCGCAGTCAAGAGCTTGACATTCGATCTAATCATGATGTGGTCTGTGCTACAGTTTGCACATTTCATAGCTCTTGTATCTTTGAAATAGTCCATATCATATTGTCGAGTAATGACAAAGTCAATTTGCTGCCAATGCTTCTATGAGTTGGTGTGAGTGGGCTTCTGGTCAAAACAAGTGATTGTTGTGACGAGCTGATGTTTTGCGAACACCAACATCAGAAGTTCTCCGTCGCTGTTCAGTTTAGAGTTTACTGCTTCCAAATTCAGAGCCAGTTTCAGTGGTGACTGCGATTAGATCAGTAGTATGAAGTCTTGACAAGGTGGCAGCTTCAGGTTAGCCATCCACCTTCTTGTCCTTGCTCAGCAGTCTGCCACCACCACTATTCACATGTGCATATAAATTCATTGAAAAGCACAAATTATGTAATTCTAGTTTTAGGTAATGAAGTACCAATATGAGAAACTCAAAAACAAGTAACGACATGTGGCAGTGCTTTACGTACCCGAGGTGTAGCTAGGTCTTTGACTATTTCAATTTCCGCATCACTGATTACATCGTGGTACAATATTAGGTCGGGAGTTTTGTACATTTCTTCAACTTTGGCTGGAGCGAGTATCAAAAGTGGATTGTCTCCTGATGTAGTGTAGTAACATTTCAGGGTATTTTTATATGGGTTAGACTGCAATGTAATAGAAAAACGCTCCAATTACCTTCTGTGTTTCGATTAGCAAATGGTATGAAAGTAGCATATGCACATCTGTATGTATGTACATGTATGTATGCAAGTATGTGTGTATATGTATGCACATGTATGTATGTACGTGCGTATGTATGTATGTACATATGCATTTGCATATTGCCTTCATTGGCTTTGAATTAAATCTGCAAGATCTACGGCTACAATCATTAACTCTTGAATTAATTAGATATATTATTATGACTTAATGTTTTAAAACTTTCCAATATGTCTGATGGTACAATATAAATGGTGTACTACATGTAAGTACAAAATGAAAGATTGGTGTGGATTTGTCTCTCATGATTATCCTTGGCGAATTCTTCTTATTACTCAATGGCTTGCATCAATGGAAACATCACAGATGATAACAGAGGAGGAGCTATTCCTATACTTATGCTACTAGGTACCCCTACCGAACCTTTCACCTCTTTAAGAAACCAGGCTTTGTTAACATCAAATAACCCCCATATTATTTGACAATTATACACTATTTGATGCTAGCTGTGCAGCTTTGTGTTCATGAACAACCAGAGCTATCAACTATCATAATTGAACACTGTTCCTAGAGCGCTCTTGCTTATACTGTCAATCCTGTTGTACTATTGTTAGATCTACATACATTTAACTACTTCACCATCGCTCTGCGTTCTACAAGGAGTCAATAAACATATATATTATACTGCGGCCTCCATAGCTTGTCCTGCCAAGCTTTGTAAATGTGGAGCTGCCCCCACGACGAGTCCGGGCCTCCAGCAACACAGTGATGTTTCTTTCTGTTGCTAGTTGATATTGTTGCTTTATTTCTGGGGGCCCGAATTCGTCGTGGAGGCAACTCCGCATTTTACAAAGCTTTGCAGGCCAGGCTACGAAGTACGGACTCCCACCAGAAGACTCCTATTCTTTATTATTGCGCATTCTGCAATTGAGGTTGCAAGTGGACATGATAACAACTTGACCATAGAATAGCACTAGCAGTAATGGCAAGTGCAAATTGACTAGCAGCAGTAGCAGTAAATTACGTTTCAATACTAACCATAACATCTTCACCTCTACAGAGCGGTTTATAGTGCATGTAATTTCGAACTGTCCTGTCCATTCCCATTTTGTTTGTCACTGGCGGTAAGGCATTCTGTAACGGCAGTAGAAATATATTATTGCAATGGCAGCACAATGCTGGCCAGGATGCCATCACAATCACATAGGGATCCATTATGACATCATGATGGAATTCAATGGCAAATGTCCAATTTTCAAAAGCTACATCGGGAAAAGAATGGCACTTGGGCCATTTCAACTTGATTCCTTGGTTCAGATTACATTTCTAAAATACTTTGATGAGTGAGGGAGATATTATATTTTATAACGTATATCTAAATCATATGAGGGAAACATAAAATATTTCATGTAGGCAATAATGGCTGCATAAAATTAGGGTGCATTCGGATTGGGGTCTGTTTGCCAGATTTAGTACATTCTGCTAACTAAGCTAGTCACTTTTTGCAACTGATGTAAATGGACCAAATATTGAGCTAAAAATTAGTTTTTTTATGTTGACAGACGCAGAAAATGTAGAGGATTTCAAAATATATAGTTTGTCATAGTTCATGTAACTCTTTGCCAGGTTGTTGTTGTAGGCCTTGGTTTAGGGGCCTCTGTAGTAAATTCCTATTCATCAGATTTGACAATTTCAATATTTCTCATTCACTAAGCAAATTTTGTCTAAACTAACATCAATTCGACTCAATGTAACCATGATATAACGATAGATGAGCTCAAGAGCTTTCATTTGATATATTGGGCAAGTATGTGCATGCATTTTTAGCCAAGTTACAGAGTTTTTACTGCGAGGTCACCAGCTATGCCCGGGCAGCTATGTCTAGCTCATCGTTCCTCACTGCGCCACAGCTAACGCAACTGGGTGGGCGTGCCTATAATAGAAACGTTATCTCGCTTTTGACAACTTCAATAATATTTTTGCTATAAATATACATTTACTCTTGCAATTAATTTGTACCCATCTATGTTATTGTCTATTATTATTAGTTTTACCATGGAATAGTCAAATTAGATACCAAAAAATGAAAGAAAACTGCAGATCACATGTACTTCCTTCCTGTCAGAGATAAAATTTAATTTTGGTCAGCTTTATTAACAAATTCTGTCATACAACACTTCACAGAGCACTTACCTAATATTTACAGACTTGATTTCAGTTCAATAACGATCTGGTAATTGCTTTTAATTGCGAATAACAACTATAACATCAATATAGACTAATAATTTCCTTTTTTTTATTTTACATTTACTAAAGTCCAAATATAACCAACAGAAATTTATGAATCTAAGTTTATATTAGTATCCTGTTGATAGCTAACAAGATGAGGACAGAAATTAAGGTTTGAGTGGGTGGGAGATTTAGTAGAGTTGAGCCCTTAATATATTTGTAAAATTAGAACTTACAGTTCAGAATCAAGGAAAATATTTGACAGAGATTTTTACTTTACTTTAATTGTTGAGAGGTGGCAGGTTCCATCCAACTGTGGAAACGTTGGCAAATTCATATTTAGTATATAATACATTCTGCTTATAATTTTATTTATTATAATACATTCTTGTTCTTTACTTGTATAACTATATAAAATTTAAATCAAACTATCCTATTGTTATTGTCATTAACTTATTATTTAATATATTATGTTTATTAATACTTGTATATTACATATGTCCATATTATAATTTATACTTATTTTTAATATATGTTATTATTGGTAATCTTACTAGTGATAGCAGCTCATAGCATTCTTCTTTGAATTACAGATGATGATTCAATTAGACATAATTATGATTAAAAGTAATTTTGAAACTAGTTTTCAGCCATTCCCTGCCTATCGAATTATCAATTTGCATTTGAAATGTTATGCAACCTGCTGTGGCAATTTATTATATCAATCATTTAATATGTAACATGTAAACCTACCTAGTCGAATTAAAATGATTTTATGTAGTGATATCGTTATTAATTCACATTTTGATGACTCCGGTAGATAAAGCTGATTAGTAGACAGTCAGTAACAATTGTGCTAGAAGAACACTTGTAATGAGATGCAACACTATTCATTTATTAGATAATCATCGCTTTCTGCATTTCATTTGCAGGATGCAGGACCCAACAAGCACTATGAACTACGGACAATGATGACTGGACATTAGACAAATTTAAATAAAATGTGACAATTAATATTTTGTGTACATGTATAAGTATATTCACAATTTTTATAACGTCAAATTAAAGTCAATTATTAGGATAATCCAACCATTTCATGTAATTTGCTTTGACTTCATTGAATTGTGTGCTATAATAGACATAATCTCAATACTACAGAACAATTGAAGAAATCAATTCAGGACAAAGTAGTACTTACTACCTCTTCCTACTGCTAGTAATGATGCACAATTACTGATATCTAGGTGATTGGACAGAC
>JAOQGN010232871.1:0-10551 GCA_027564295.1 Himantozoum antarcticum | reverse complement strand
CTTGTTGTCTTGTTGTGAATATTAGAAAGAGATGGATGCTGATTTTTTAGCATTAGCTATCATATTGTGCTCTTCACACCACAGTGTGATCGCATTGATAGCCCTCTGTAGGTGATTAGTTGTGTTTTCTGTTGTTTTTATATATTGTTTCCTTCGCCTTCAGCACATTGGTGAAGGACTGAAGGCATTGTGCTCTCTCTCTGAGTATACCATCATAGCTACTGCCTTACGAGTCGCCTGCACATTAAACAACCAGTCAGAACTCGGGAGAATCAAAAGCATAAAAAGGACAACACTAGCTAGAGTGGATGGTATCAGCACGACACCTGCGGCTCCTTCCCTTATGCAACACATTCCCAAGCACAGCCATGCTTCCGTAGCAATGTAGCAGCAGTTATGTAGCAGTAGCAAGTTTCAGTGTTGCGTGACATGCCATTAAAATTTTCAAATTTTCGTAACTAATCAAATGTATCAATGTGCAAACGAATACAATCAATGCAGTGGGATTTGCAAATAGATTCATATTCGACTCTCAAACTAACTACCTATATACAAATTATACTATGTATTTAAGAGATGTATTAAGATATTGGCTACTTGCTACTTGGTGTCACCATTAGCTGTAAGGTGGGGTTTGCAGTTTTGTGTGATGATGTCTACAATATCACATTGTAGAAATCTATATACAGCTTTTTTTTACATCTACTTAGCTAGGGTTGGAAAATATCAATGGATTCTTTGTTGTTGCAAAAATCGATCTTTTCAATTTATATAGGATTTTTCACTTACCACATTTTTATTCAATACCAGCCTGGGATTATAGTTGTATTTTGGCTGTACCATTGGAAGTCTAGCATTATTATTACTCATGAATAAATTTGTAAACTCAAAAGGTTGTAGTTTTGGAGAAACATTACTTATATTTTCTTATTTACAAACTATAAACAAAAAGTATAACAAAAAAAGATAAAAATATTTGCTGTACTGGAATTAGATCAGAATGAGTTTGAAATGGAAAAAAAATCGACTTATATCATGAAAAACAAAATCACTTAATTTAAATAGTGATTTTTTCGTGCCAATGCTGCTTAGATAACAGGTTAGATAATAAGCTTAGCTAAGAGTGTATTAGAGTGCGGGTGGCAAGTGGTACGTAGCCTACCTGTGGTGTGATGAGCTACAGCTTTAGCTAACATAGTTTTACCACATCCTGGAGGTCCATACATGAGGACACCACGTGGAGGGTCTATACCAATCTGCTTATAGAGGTCAAAGTGTGTGAGAGGCAGCTCCACAGCCTCCCTTACTTCCTGTTTCTGTATATCCATACCTCCGATATCAGAGTATGCTACGTCAGGCTTCTCATCTGATGAACAACAACAAGACAAACTAAAGGTCTGACACAGTGAATGACACTGACATATTGGTAGAATAGAAGAGTAGAATAGAACAGTGGAATATATAAAAGTAGAATAGAAAACAGAGCAATCAATATATAGCCCACCACAGAAATGATAGCATATTGTGATTGTAGCTGACGAGTGTAACTATACAACAGTCTGAGCTAGATACAAAATGTTGCAAGTAAGTAGTAAACAATAATGGAACAGCATTTGCAGTGTTTACACAGCATTTGTACAGTGCTTACACAGCATTTGCACAGTGCTTACACAGCATTTGCACAGTGTTTTACAAAAACAAAAATCAAATTTAAAGCCACAAACAAAAGCCAAAATAAATTGTTTGTTTGGAAATAATTGTTCAAGTGAGAGTTTTGAGAAAGTGAACAGCTGACCAGGCTTCAATTAGCAGAGTTATCCTCTCATTTCCAACACTAACATAGAAAAGATAACTCCTATATATGCAATCAAAAGTCATTAATTTCTGCACAATATTGATGGTGATAGTGTGCCGTTTTTTAACTTTTGGCAGACAAAAGATCCCATCACCAATATTACAGTGCAACAAACTAGACCTAGTCTGCTTTGCATAAAGCTATAGTGGGGGGAGGGGTGATAGTGGGGGGAAGGTGGATTAGAAGTTTTCTCGAAAAATTGAAATTCCAGCAAAATAAATTTTCTAGGGTTTCTAGAAGATCAACCAAACTAGAGGTATGCAAAAAATAATTTTTAGTCCGTGATTAACGGTTCCGGATTTATCGAGCTGTGAAGATCTGACCTCCTATATGTTATCAATGCGGTCTCAACTTGCTGTTCCTGCCTCTGCTTCAAAAGAGCTGCAAATTTGGGACTTTAAAGCCGTATAATTCATGAACCCCTTGTCCGGTAGTGATCAACTTTCGTTCAACGTAATTAATTACCAGTTTTAATTAATTTTAATTTATAAATCTCAAATTTCCCTGTTAAATGATCTCTAAGAAAAGGCTCAACACACTCTTTTACCCCATTATAGCTTATATACAAAAGAGACTCACCTTGGACAGGCAGACATGTGCCACTTCAAACGTTCATAAATTAATCGAGATCGTGTGGTCTCATTTTTTGCATCGTTGTTTTAACAATGAGAACTTTTATATGGACTTATAAAGCAAAAATGTTTTGGTGTAGTTGCACATTAAAAAGGTCAAAATCCGTTTGTTGCTTCACAAGTGAGAAATATTGCGGCAGAAGCCAAGGCCGCCATATACGGCCCGAATTGCTCTCAGTTTAGGTTCAGAGCCGTGCCTAGAGGCCTTTAGATTGATAGCACTGCATGTACACCAATCGCTTGATCTTTTTACAATTGACGTGAAGTGGCACATGTGGGAATCAATCCCGTGTCACCCGTGCGATGTCTGTGTCTTCATGTCATTGAGCTATCACTACTCCCAAAGATATGACGCACACCTAACATGTGCCAGCCTGATACAGATACCAATAGATAGAAGATGTAGAAAGGGGTTGTAAGGTGTACCTGCACTAAGCATGGTGATGCTGCTATCTGCCTCTGGAGGTAGCACATCTACCAGAGCATTACTGTGCTTATGTAGAGCTACACTAGCACTAGGTTTCAGCAGCTCTCTGTCAATAGTAGATAGTATTCGAACATAGTAGTTGGAGCCTGTAACAATCAAGGTCAAATATAAACTAGGTCACAGAGTATCTGAAAGCATGACATTAGTGATAATATATTCACATTGTCCCAACTTTCCCATGGACAATGTTGATGTTCTATATCAAGCGAGGGTATATTTGGCCGTGGTATATCTACACAATTGTTATTTACTTTCTTTATGCTAAGTACATTTAAGCAGTATTTCATTGAATAGAGATAACTCCTAATCTATTCATTGGACATATCATTTTCTCCTATAGGGCAATTGGAGAGTCTTTTATAGCCTCTGCCAATATCCTACTAATTAGCTAAATCACAATCACAATCTAGAAATTCTCCTATTGGTTAATAATTTACTGCAGAGCTTATAGTCAAGGTTGTCTATCCAAGTATAACATTACATGCAGTATTCATAAATTCATCAAAGATGCGAAATAATAATACTCTAGGTAAGATGTTCACTGCAGCCTGATCTCTAGCTCTAGCATGTGAATATATTATAGACTTGTAGAGTTGTAGAGTACTGTTACGCACCTGTAGTGGAGCCTACAATACCAGTGTTCTGGTCTACAGCCTCCAGGAACTGTCCAATGACTAGAGGTACACTCTGTATTCTCTTCACTTCCTCCTGTGCATGTAGGTACTCCTTCTTGAGATTCTTCTGCTCATCTTTGATATACTCTTCCTGTACCTCCAGAAACTCCAGCTGCTTCTCCAGTTTCTGTGTGACAATGACAAAGAAATGTAGAATGTGCAAGCTTACACATATTATATTAGAATTGCTGCAGTTGAAAGTAGAGCAAGAGCGAGCAAGAGAGAGCGAGAGAGAGAAAACTCTCACCGAAATTTCAGCCCTTCAATGTAAGCTCCTTATTACCAACGAGCCTAGCACGAACCTATGAAGAAACCGTTGCTGGCTTCCTGCCAGATGTGGATTGCTGGACATAGACATAATGTCACAGACATATACAACTGATGCAGTGTCAACATTTAGACATTGGCTGTGCATTCAGGTATTGAACTGCTCAGCAAGTTATTGACTACTTAATAATTTAATATCAGTAGTATCAAACAGGAAGTAGTGACACTGCTAGGATAACATCTACATGCAAATACACACCATTTTGAATTTTTATTGCAGTCGCTTGAAATACGGTACCACACGAGGCCCCCTTCTAATCTGGCAATGTAAAACTAAGATTTGCGCGAGTCATGAATGAAAGAGTGAACGTGAGCAGAAACTAGTAAACAGAGACTAACCTTATACTTGGCATACAAGTCTTCCACCTCTAGTGCAAGGGGGTCCAGCTGTGTTATAGTCTGTGCTGTAGTTGGCCTGCTCTCAGACAGCTGAGACTCCTCCTATTCAGTTCAGTCAAACATTAATGATTATAATTATTACCAGACCGGGTGTATGTCACCAATTTTATAGTTTGTAACCACAGGCCTGGTTATCTAACAGCCCCAAAAAACTCACCGAGACATTAGTATAGATAGTGACAGGCAGTTGGATAACCAGGCCTGTGTTTATAACACATACACAATACATGTCATATTTGAAAACAGTGTTTGCAAGCTGTGCAGTTAGTAGCTTTAGTAATGGAATTGCACTCAATTAAAAGCATGAACTTCTTCCAACCTTGGATTGGATTGAATTTGAAATTTGATGAATTGATTGAATGAAATTGCCAAATTGAGACTACGAGACTAATTCCAATGCTAAATAACATCAAATTTTTGATATTTTTAAAACAAAATCAGTACAAAATGTTTGCAACTCAACGTACTATTTTTTGTGATGCAATCTTGACAAATATTTACCGACTTGAAACCATGATAACAATGAAAAATAAAACATTACCTTTGGTGCTGGTGATAATCCAATTTCTTCCATCTTGTTTTTTCTTTGTTCTGTTTCCGGTTTTACTCTCAACAACTCACATTATAAACTTTACCAAATTAGTTGATCAAGGCTATGTACTCATGATACAGGATTGTGACATTGAATTTTATCATTATATTACATTTTTAAATATATTATTGTTATCTAGGCCAATATTTACTTACTGCAAATGATCTTTGAGAGTAGAAATGGGTGTGGTTAGGGCGTGGCAAAACAGCGGCACCTAGCAATTATGTCAACACCTGTCGGGCACATGTTTTGAAAATTGCATGAACAGTTATTTTCACAGATAATCACATCTGCATTTCATTGATTGATGATCGGTGCATGTTTGTATTTGTGTTGAACTACTGTACTGTTACTGTATGACTGTATGTACAATGTACAGTTGTAGAACTCTTCAGCAAATAACTTTGTAGGCAGACATCCATAATATAGATTCACTTGCATCTACAGCAGGGAAATGTTATTGGTTTCTGTCGGTGTCTGCAATAGTGCTTCACTTAGTAGTTAGTAGTTAGTAGTTAGTAGTTAGTAGTTAGTAGTTAGTAGTTAGTAGTTAGTAGTTAGTAGTTAGTACAGTAGTTAGTACCCATCTCTCCTGAGAACTTAAATGAATGCATGTTGCAAAGGGGGTCGAGATAGTAACAAAACAGATGGAGGTAGGCTTTGGCTGTCACTAACTTTGTTCCATGGCTTAGCTAGACAAATAAGTGCTGAAAACTGCTAGCACGGTGATGGCACATCCATTTCCTTTCACTGCTAAAGCTTCTCAACCCATGCCAGCATTTCTGGAAAGATCTCGTCTAACTGCTGATGAACTTCGTAAAGATCCATTTAGACTTACGAGACAGAGATCAAGGTTGAAGCCTGCTAAACAAGAGGAGCGCATCAACTCTGCTACTGTCGTTTCAGTGGATTTGACACGATGTAAGAATATACACAGAAGTCTCAAGAAAATTTGTGAGGAGCTGAGTTGGAAGGCGTGGATGATTCCAAGGACACTTGGAACATGTGACATTTACTGGCAGACAGCTCTAATTGAGGAATTTGGAGCTTATTACAGAGGAGGTACTGTTAATAAGTTTCCACAAATGTCTGAAATCGTACGCAAAATCAA
Source organism: Himantozoum antarcticum (assembly GCA_027564295.1). Classification (NCBI taxonomy): domain Eukaryota; kingdom Metazoa; phylum Bryozoa; class Gymnolaemata; order Cheilostomatida; family Bugulidae; genus Himantozoum; species Himantozoum antarcticum. The sequence goes on along the minus strand of JAOQGN010232871.1, from coordinate 4,474 downwards.
TCTAACTCGAGCCCTATATAACTTGCAAATGCTCTTCCCTGAGGAATATAATTTCTATCCAAAAACCTGGTTTTTACCACAACAATATCATGAGTTTTGTGCTGATGTAGCCTACGAAAAGCGTGTGATTAAAGGCAAAGGTAAAAAGAAGTCATTACCAGCCTTTATCGTAAAGCCAGATGCTGGTACTCAGGGTGAAGGAATATACCTGATCAAGGACCCTCATGATTACGTACTCACTAAGACAAGCCCGAGTCACGTTGTGCAGGAGTATATTAGCAATCCCTTCCTACTAGACAGGACTAAGTTTGATCTTAGGATATACGTCGTCTTACTTAGCCTCAATCCAGTCAGTATATATTTGAGTAGGGAGGGCTTAGGTCGTTTCTGCACCGTCCCGTACAAAGAGCCAACTAATAAAAACATGCATGATCCTTACATGCATTTAACAAACTACTCTTTGAACAAGTTCAGCGACAGATACGTTCACACTGATCGGTTGACAGATGGATCTAAGCGTACCATATCTAGTGTACTGGCACAGCTCTCAAAACTAGGTGAGTGTATACGAAAAACATGTAAACCAACCCTCAATAGGTGCACGTAGCATGGGTTTCGGCATGTTTGTTGGGATAATTGTAGTATATCCATACCAACCAGCACTCTGCACTAGTTATATAAATTATTAACGATGTGTTCTAATCTTGAGTTGCATGTTGACTATATGCGTACGGCCTATCTTCTGGTAGCACTTAGCGGTTCCTGCTTCTGTTAGATTAGAATATTTAGACCTCTAGTTAGAGGAAATGAAGACCTTCAGATCTGACACCATTAAGCGGTGGAGCCAGCTCTGAGTCTTACGTCTCTCATCGTCCGTGGAATGAAACTATGTTAAAAATTGTTAGTATTAGTGAAAAGTGCTATAATAGGTAGACCATGGGATATTGACCTAGTATCATGCTTGTTTGAACTAAAACACAGATCAATGAAATTTTTTAGTTCCTAAAGTGAAGGGTGGGTCTCCGACTGGCCAAAAAATCTAGGTGAGCATCGCCAGCCATTGACCAAGCCTCCTCTGCTCCAAATTCTCCGAACCTAGCTACTCCATAGCTTCAGTGATGCTGCACTGCCCTTTGAGGTTTAGTATGAAACGGAGTACGGACAGGTTCGCTTTGCACGGACTCTACCAGCTTTATATATTTAGTGAAGAAACGGTGCTATACCTCAGTGGCTTACTCCAGTTTGGGTCTGCACAGAGTCTTGTGTGCAATAACTTTAATTCAGTTGGTGCACACATTAAAGCTCTTCTCAATAAACCCAATGTCCTAGAGTCCTCAGAAACGTTCTTTGTAATGTGTTCCTCCCACTTGAGGTTCCTTGTTATTAAAAGACTGAGATATTTAAAAGTATCAACCCTGCCTAAAATGGTGTCCCCCAGTATGTGCCTAATCTATCCGATGTTCACCTCCCTTGGGGTACCAAAGAAAGTCACTGAGCATTTAGCAGTGTTAACAAACATTTTTCACTTCGATGCCAATTTTTCAAGTCTGATTAAATAATTTTGAAATTTTACAACATCAGTAGAATTTACCAGCGTTCCCTGTAATTATAGTGCATTATCCGCGTATAATCGGATGGTTGACGTTAATTCTAAGCCTATGTCATTTATGCACAAAAAGACAAGTCAGGTCCTAAGACCGAACCCTGGAGCACCCTGATGATTACATCTTTGTAGTCTGCAGACTCTCCCTGGAGGATCACTCACTGTTTTCCAAATGACAAAAAATCAGTTAATCCAATTAACTATTCCAGCAGAAAAACCATACTATCACTAGTTTGTTTATAAGTAATTCATGTGATACCTTATCAAATGCCTTTGAAAAATCACCACTAATATATAAGTAGCTAATTAGCAACGATTAGCCACTTTAGTTCTGCCGTCTACTACTTGCTGCCTGCTGCCTACTGTGTGTGGCATTAGTCACCCAGCAGCCTGCAATCACAAATAATAATATACTAGCCTTAAAGCCTCTAACTGATGATGTTGCAGCTCTTTTCAGTCGCAATGACACTACTTATGACAATAACTTTTATTATATACATGTAGATGTATTGCGAATTTTAAGCCTCATTCGTAAGGTTGGTTTCTCATTCATTACATTACATTAACATGCAACTGATTATTACAGCTACCTAAATATTTTATGGTTCCCACGCCATGGTAGCATAACAATCGGGCCTGTTAACTCAGGCAAAATTTTCAAATTAGTTGATTCTGGAATGCTAATACGTATTTTCTTTATATTAGAGGATCTTGGACTGTTCGAAACTATCGTTTCGAAGCAGAGTGTTCGAGGGTGAGACAACTTCGACAGTAGACGAAAAATAACTATACCCCAATCCAAAACCAAACCCAAAAATCAGGTGCAGCTTGTTTGAGATAGTTTGGCCACCAATACATTCCTATTCTTTATAAAGGGAAGTCGCACACTGAACTGAAACTCGCCAAAACAAGTCCACCATGCAAAATTTTGAAATAATACACGTTTAGCTATTCGACCAATTACTGGAGAGTGAGGTAGGTGCAGGACTGGTGGTTTTTGAGATCGCCCATGTTCTAGAAAAATATGTAGGTGGAGATGTTGTCTTCTCCACAAAAAGTGCATTCGCGCCCCAAACCCAAAACTCCAATCCACAATCCAGAATCCAGCTAACCCGAAAATAGTCCCTATTGCACCTAAGTGTGGAGATTAAGCAGGAGGTAGCATCAGTGCCTCAGCATCAGTGCGAGGGGTTTGAGACACAGCCGTCATTTTGTTGTTTACAAGTATACCAAGAACTAGAGTTTATGACTATACTATCACATCTCAGTTCTCATAGACTCATAACACTAGATATAATATAAATCTCAGATGCTGAGCATGTCATGTTTGAACATTGTAAAATATTGATTATAGTATGAAAACATTAATTTCCTGCTGAACTAGTAGATTGCTCATATCGCACTCTCCAGCTATTCTCAATCTCCTGGGGCATTCATTGCTTGTTGGTCCAAGGCATTCATTGCTTGTTGGTCCAAGGTATGCTCTCCCAGCTATACATGTTTGTTCCTGGTAGCATTGGGTCTCCTTGACAGCCATAATCAGAATACTTTAAAAATGCCTAATTCTTGAAGCTATTCTTGTTGTGCTGTTGAAATCAGTGAACTCAGTAACTCCTACTTAAGCTTGGTGCGCAGCAACAGCAAAGTCTTCAGATTTTTTTGGAATTGATTAGCTTTCTCAACATTACAATGGATTTGAGGTGTAGTCACAAAGCCGGATAGGGAGCGGATGTGTGCAAACTATATCACAGCTGCTGTAAATCTAGAATGGAACAACTTTGAGTGCTTGGGGTAAGCCTACCTTCAAACAAAAAATTTTCCGCTTATTTGGATTTTTAAGGATTGGCGAGTAATGTTTTGATAATGTGAGAGTAGTGTGTACCACCCTTTAACTTGCTTGAACACTGACTATATTTGAATGTGGACTGGTGGAACCCGGTGGAACCAATCCTGTTATCACACCTTTAAGTTTTCAATTTTTGAATTTAGCGACTCTACTTTGAATTGTAGATATTAGACGTGACAGTTGAGTTCTTTGACCAAAAAATAATAAATAAAAATTGTCATAATCAATGCCAGCTAACTTGGTACGTGTTGTGGTGCCAAGGTTTGCCCATCCGCTCCCAAGTTCGATGCTTGTTGATATTAAATAAAGAGCCAAACTAAATTTCATCACTAGAGGGTGGGTGACACACCCCTGCAAATCAGTAGGTCAAGTCTAAACAAATTTTTGAAAGCGCACTCAAACTCCGGAATGTTTGAATTACTGCTAAATATTATTTTTTGTTCGATTTATTTTCTTTTGAAAATCAGTCAATGATATTTCATAAAGCTTATACAATGCCGTATAATAATATTATTGTAATTATGATGCTTTATTGTCTATGTATTGTGTGTGCCTATGGCTGGTAGTGCCGTGTGTTACACACTCAATGTAGTACACACACACACACACGTAGCAAAGTTGTGAGACTATATTTACCCTATATCAAGAAACGTTCACTAAGTGTAAAGTATTCGCTATTATGGCTATGCAGAAACTTTCGCCAGTACAAACTTCTCCACTGATACCTCTCAAAAAAGTTCGCACCATTTGATTTTCGCACCTTTCCCTCTTCATAAAGTAATAATATAAAATTATTTAAATATTCTTTTTCCCAATGACAGCTAATTTGTCTTATGTATTTATTAGAACTGCCAGTAATAAAACTATTATATACCTACACTATCTGGTTCTGACCACATATTATAATCTTATTAGTATCACCAAATGCATGTCAGTGTTAGTTTTTGACCATAAACCTGAATGAGTCACTTTCAGCAGCACTGTTTAAAAATTTAGAATAAAGTTATTCACCTAAAACTAGCGCC
>JAOQGN010232760.1:0-10552 GCA_027564295.1 Himantozoum antarcticum | reverse complement strand
GCAACAGATCGTCATTATTGCTTTAAAAGTAGGCGCTGTCAGTTTATGTCGGTGGTTGCTTTAATTGCCATAATAATACCAAACGATTTGGTATTAATTTGTTTGCAGTTCAGACACTTTGACCTAGACTTAGATTTTGGGGGTTGGGATTTTGGCGTCCCAAACTGGAAATTGAGAACTTTTACCAGCTATCCTATTAATTGATGGTTTATAATCCATGTAAAAATGTAGATGCAGTTTTTGGCTATGCTTTCCCAGCTGCAAACTTCCTTATTGATCATGTTGCAGTAAATAGTAAATACTTGTAGTGTATCATGCTTTCAGTATTGTCATAGTGCAGGCTGAGTTGTCTCCCAATCTCACACCAGAAGCAGGTGCTTTGCCACAGCGACAGGGTGGATGTAGAGGCTAACCAAGATCATGTCACCATTTCATCTTTGTTACATTAGAGATTGGATGCATCATAGAAGGTTTGGGATCTGCTCCGATCTCATGACTGCAAATAAATTCCAAGTCATACAACACAACACAGTGACTTTAAATTTTCTGTATTTGATAGGTGCTAGTAAAGCCAGCTACAGGAACCTTTCACCATCCGCCACAACAACAATCTAACAGATTAAACTTCTCTCCAGATCTAGCTGCACCATTAGTGAGTTAATATCACATGTTTAGTAATATCATATCATATGTTTAGTAATATAATTGTCTTTATCTGTGATATACCCACTTTAGTTCAGAATAGTGTTCCCGTACTATACTATTGCACTGGGTGTAACGTTTTGAAAGATGAGCGACATATTTTGACTATATATGCAATGTTATTAATACTAAGGTTTTTATCAGTCATAAGAGCAAAACTAATAGAATATTTAATAGCTTTTTCCCGTTTAGAATTAGGCTTTTAAATGAGAATGCTGTTCCTCACAAATTTTACTATATCTTTGATATCAGTAATATTAAAGATGTATCTAATCTAATCTTTGAAAACATAAAAGGCATATGGGCCTACACTGACTGATTGTCACTATACAAATTAAGAGATTGCTACTGTGACACTTAGGTATTCATTAACTCTGTAGTCAGATATTTTGTTAATTACCTGATCATTGGTGTTTAAAACCGTTCCGTCAACATCTTCATTTCATAAATTTACACAACAATAATCCAAATGTTCATCTCGCCTACAAACCATCTTTTGTGCAGCATTCAGAGCAATTAAATCAATATAGCTAGCAATAATGCATTTTAAAGGTAATTCTGTAATTTCATGCATTCGCATTGGAAATTGAATTAAGTTTCATTCATATTTTTGCTCTCAAGTAGATTATAATCTTTATGCATGTCTAATGTAGTCCACAGAATTAGAAGAGTGGGATGAATCTACTGGTGCATGGGATGATGAGGATATCACTATTGAGGCAGAGCAGGCTCTCCGTCAGTCTCGTAAAGTTGAGAGAGAGCGTCGCCTTGCTGAACATCAACGACGTAATCAGGAAAAAGAACAAAAAAAGCTTTCCAAGGACAATCCTCGTCTTGCTACTAGGCTGTCATGATACCGGTGTAATAGTTTTAGGCCAATTTTGCAGTTTTAAATTGGGATTGAAACGTAATCTCACATTATAATGATGTTTCGCTGTCTATCAACCCTCGTAATAGTACATTAGTGACTCTCACATCAGGAGCTGGTGTTTGTTACTGATTAGATTACTCCTTCTGAAGGCTACTGGACTGCTAACAGAGGAACCGTCTCCTAAGCCACAAATGTATTCCTCTAAGCGCTCAATTGTATGGTAAACACACACAGACACACACACACACACATGGTATTCAGAACACACTAAGGTTTTATTTCGAACATTAATCGAGTGCACTATCATCTGATGTGCTGCTTGAATCCGCACTACATTCTGCAATCTGAAATTATCTAGGTCACTATAAATCTGTTCTGCTGTCTGATCTTTCTTGGGGAAATTGTAACTTACTGTTAATGTTACTTTGTTAGGTTAGTTCAGTATTCAGTACAGTACTAATCGTTGCCTCATTTTGGTTTCTTTATGCTCACTCAGATGCCATGCCCTACAGGACACAACCAAAATACCCGGAACACATTATTGAGAAAATTTGATTAGCAAAGTAATTTTGCAACAAAAAATCCTATATTTAACTTTTATCGAATTTTGCTAAACAGTGAAATAAAAATGCAACAAATTTGTTTGTCCTGTAGGGTGCTCCAAATACATGCTAACGGATTGTTTACAATAGGGATTAGGGGCAAGCTCCACCCACAAATTTGAGACTGAGATTTCAATTGGCAGATAGCAGACATTTTTTTTTCTATATTTGGAATTTTCGTGAGTCATTTACCTTTCATACCAAATATAGAATTGGTACTTCAAATGGTTGCCTAGAACCCGGCTCTCAAAGTAGCTGATGTTTATTATTTATGCACCTCATAGAGCAGCTATTTTACCCAATGCACCAGCAGTGAAAACTAATGCTATAGAAATAATCTGACAGCCTGGTACTTGATGAGTGGTTTAAGTACCAACTTCTTTTGTGACATACCAAGTAAACGAATCATGGAGATTGCAAAAATTGAAAAAAAAAGATTTCTTTTTTAGATATAATTTCAAATTGTGGCCGGAGCTTATCCCACCCCAACTCATACAATAGATTGTTTCTGTACTGAATATATATGAATTTCTATTTTTGGTTATACATGTATTTATAGCTGTAAGATATCAGCTATTTCTAGTCTTCCCAAACTCTGCTACGCATCTAGCCTGGCTAACCAAGCCAACTGTATTGGGGAGTTATCTGTTCGCATGTGTTTGGAGCAGATAACTCCCCAATGCAGTTAGCATGGTTAGCCAGGCTACTACACATCATACGCTAAAATATACTAGAATATATAATAATTTTATTGTTAAATTAACAAGTATGAAGCATGTAAAATCACAGAACAACAAAGCGTTTTACATGGCATCCTGTTAAAGGCTATTTTAAGGATGTTACTTCAACACTCTATAATTGTACATAATTTTATATAAAGTATCACCATATAGTTGAAGTTATGTGCTCTTTTTTATAACCTCTGGAGCTGGCTGCCTTTTTGTATATTTGTCAAAAATAAATTGTAGGCCATCATACACAAGGTACATACATGTAGGTCCTATATTTACGCCAAACAATATTTTACTATAAGTTCTACGGCTGTGCGATAAGACAAATTTGAGATATTGATACGATCTCATAAAATATTGATGATAGGTCATTTCTGATATCCATGCCATTTTCAATTTCACAGGTTTTATCAACGTAAATTTGCTGGCCAAGGTGCATAATGGCATTTGAAACATTTTATATTGCATATTTCGTTTGATTATTATATTTTATAGCATCAAAAATAATGTCTGTATTGTTCGACATTAGTATGAGGACGATATCGGTGCAAACAAATATCGATATCAGCAAAAAAATTAATATAAATGATTACTCAAATCCTTGGATATCTCTAAGAAATTCTACCCAGGCAGACTAATAATAATAATCTGTTGGTGCTCGATCTTGATGATACTTGAGATCAATAGTAGTGAGTTTAATTATATAGGCATACAATTACATAATAATAGTATTATGCCACCACCAATGGCTCAATGGTTACAACAGATTAAAATGGTCGGCTAGACAAAATATGAATGTTGTAAATGGGTTTGCAAGACTCGTTTTAATAATAATTAGTTTGTCATCATTGAATAGCTAAATCACTCCACTATATAAAATTACCATCTTATTTCTATAAATACACAGCTAGCGCATTAATCCTGCACCGTGTTTGGCCTCGGTCTCAAGTGGTGTGCAAAATATATAATTATAATTATGTATTATATATAATTGTATATAATTATAAATATGGAATATTGCCTTAATTTACTATAATTGCTGTCTGAAGTATGGATTATGCTATCAACTTGCATATGGAGGCAAGTTCAGCTGAAAGGAAAGTTTTGGCAGACGGCGATGAGGTACACAGTTCACACAGCGACAGCACACAATGGGATGTATAACAAGTATTAGAATGTTATATATTGTAACATAATAGATGCATGTGTGCATAGCTGTATGCAATCAATATAATATTAAAATGAAGTACGGTATATCCAGTACTCGATCTTCATGAATTCTACATCCGAACTGCGTTGTTTCTGAGATTGCGCACTTTAAAAAATAAATTAGATCTGCGCAAACCCCGTGGACAACGTGCGTGAATGGGAATGCTAAGTGGAATGCTTTGCAACTGTAGAATTTACGTGTAGTTGCTAATTACTCTCTCTGAGTAACTGCTGTCAACCTCACTGAGCAGCCTTATTGGCAGCAACGTGCTGAACCTAACAGCAGCTATTATAGGAGCTGGGCGTGTGGATGCTTAGTGTTAAATTATATTGTCGGATTCAGATCTGGACTGCTTGTACACAATATCAAAGTGAGTTTTCAGGCGTGCATATTCATGTTTCACATGGAGTTCATCATAACAGCTAAAGAGGGAATTTAATTAAAAGTTGAACCACATATTATGTGGAACGTAATTAGAATCGGAAGTAAAATTTTTCAAAACAGTAAAAAAAATTTAAAACTAATATTTATTTTTCAAACATTAATGAAATTTTTTGAAACATTAATAAAACTGTTTCAAACATTAATAAAAGTCCTCGTTTGAAGTAATAACTAGTATTAATAACTTGATCACGATTTATAACCTGTGGTTGAATATTTCAATCCAAATTAATGATTGTATAATAACAAACAAATATCATTTATTTATAAAGCGCTTAAAAAATGACTAATTTAAACCAAAGATATGGCAGAAGACCTCCCTGAATAAATCACTAAACCTAAGAAATGACTAAATTATAAATTTGTTATGCAACTGTTTTAAGATGACAATTTGACAAATTTGATATTAAAAAAAACTTACTTGTTATTGTATCCATAAACACTGGCAATTATAATATATTCGGGTAGTAATATAATGACAATAATTATAATGTAACACGGAACTGTGATTTCCATTAACTTGCATTACACATACCATGCTGCATGTTTATTGGGGGTTTATTGGCCAGATTAGTATTTATGTCAATGCTCTACGCACACACTGCTATGCGCTTACTTGCTGAGATAATTGCAAAGCAAGTTATTTTCACTCGATTATGCTTGTAATTAGAATCTAGAAGGCATGTGAGAATGAAATCAGAGGTTAATATCTTGGTTATAATATAAGTATTACCGAATCTATGTGGAATGTGAACTGTACAATGAAGTGTGTGGTATCAAATTTATTGGCTTGGAAATTTAAAATAGGAGATATTGCCTGTTGGATAATATATAATTTATCTTTAGCTTGTGTTGCTATTATTTAATTGCACAGGACTTTTAACCAACAAACTCCGACATGGTAAGTTAATGTAGTTTGATCACTGAAACTATAAGTAATCCTTTCTATTTTTATCGAAGCATTTCAATTTATTCCTTATGATACCGAAATTTCAAAAAAGAAAATATACATGTAATAATGCAACAAAATTGTAGAAGTTAACAATTTCTGGGTACATGTGTGCATGTGTATATCTGGGTACATGTGTGCATGTGTATATCTGGGTACATGTGTATATCTGGGTACATGTGTGCATGTGTATATCTAGGTACATGTGTGCATGTGTATATCTGGGTACATGTGTGCATGTGTATATCTGGGTACGTGTGTGCATGTGTATATCTAGGTACATGTGTGCATGTGTATATCTGGGTACATGTGTATATCTAGGTACATGTGTGCATGTGTATATCTGGGTACATGTGTATATCTGGGTACATGTGTGCATGTGTATATCTGGTACATGTGTGCATGTGTATATCTGGGTACATGTGTGCATGTGTATATCTGGGAAGGTGGATTTGTTATATTTACTATATATTATATACCTCACGAGTTTTTGGTGAAATCAGTCAATAGCAAGTAGTTGTAGAAAAAAAAATACTGTGAGCATGAAAATATTCTAACACTGCTGCTGTATAGCCTCCATTTCATAACCATGCGCATGTCTAATAATTAATTAAAAATAAGCTAATATGTATATTGTATAATATATTTTAATCAATATCTCCCACAACATTAATTTATGCCTTTTGACTATCTTGCCATATCCTACCATTGAGCCTGTAGACTATCTGCACTGTGTGGTCTGAATAATTAGTGTCTTGTTAGCCTGAGGCAGAGGATATCGCCTGTGCCTACTACATAGTTACATTGTCACTCCTTCATTACCGCCTTCTGGCCTATTGGCACAGTTGATCACATTCATAATATTATTGCAGAATCTAGATCACTTGCGAAGTAAAATAACACAGAGTCAGTAAGAAGTGACGACCTTGTTCTAATCGGTGTAGCAACAATCAAACAGCAAGCAGTATATGAGGATGTTAAACAAAACGAATATGACTGTCGGCGAGGACACGGAGCTCTATTATGGACTACATAACTTTACTTTAATGAACAACACAAACACAAGCGACCTTGGCATTCCTCTAGTTGCACCAACACACCCTCCAATAACTACAGCCTCAATCTTAGCATGCTTTTTCTTAGGCACGATTATACTGATTATTATATTTGGAAACACCATGGTGATCATTGCTGTGTTGAGAGACCGACATCTAAAGCAAGCGTTACAGAACAGATTTATCATATCGTTAGCAGTGGCGGACATGTTTCTAGGTATGTTCATCATGCCCCTCTCACTGCATCTGGAAGTATTGAGGTACTGGGCATTAGGTAAAGTCTTGTGTGACATTTGGTTAGCATTGGATGTCTTCCTGTGCACCGGTTCTACTCTAAGCTTAGTAGTAATTAGTCTGGATAGATATTGGAGCGTTACTAAAGCTTTGGAATACCCACAGACACGCACACCTAAAAGAGTCAACATAACGATTGCAGGGCTTTGGATAACATCTGGTGTGGTATCGGTTCCACCATTAGCAGGCTGGGTGTCCAACTCACCATCTGTAGGTGACGTCTCGCCACAATGCAATCTAGCTGATGAACTCGGATATATCATATATTCCCTCACTATATCATTCTACATTCCTCTTATTATCATTCTCATAGCTTATGGCAGGATATTTCAGGTGGCAAGAAGGTTAGTGCATTAAATACATGAACTACATGTAATTATGCCAAACAGTAGCTTGTGTTCCCAAGTATAGATAAATAGCAAATGTTATTTCTTTACAGAGACGCCTATACTAGTCCTAGTCCAATACTATAATCGTTAAAAAGATACAAACCGGATAATATTATGGTATATGCTATTACATGCATATCTGTATCTGCGTTGCAAATAAATAGTGAGGTTATAATATATGGCACATGCTAAGCATTTTAAGCCGGTTTTGATTCACCCCATCAAATCAGTTTTCATTGACAAATGCCGCAATCACCGCGTCATGATGAGAGCATAATATATAAAAAAGGATTTTCTAAGCAAAAAATAGGGATGGAGAATGGTAGTAATAATTCATCTCATCGAGAACCAATGCAATTTACTAATTTCCTTCAGTGAGTATCTATCGGAGCCATGCCATGTTCAGCTCATCACCGTTGCTTTCCCAATAGTCTCTTAGAGCAGATTGGCCAATATATTGGAAAAATGTATAGCACTTGAGAACAAGAGCGTGTTATGGATTCAAACATTTTTAGTGGTTTAAGTGGTCATTCAGTTTCAATGGTAAGCAAACTTTAGATTAGCACGACCAGTACGCAACTACTCCATCTCCTTGGAACGACTGACCACTGGGATAATTATGCTTTTCCAGTGTTTGACAACATCATTCAGAAGCCCTTACTTCATTCTCAACTGCTGAGGACCCTATGCCTATGGCATGTCAATATTCCCACTGACAGGCTGTAGAAATGGATGCTCTTCATAGTTTGATAAAATAAATATTATCCTGGATAAAATCAATTGACGAAATGTTTTCCCTGGCAGTCAACGGAGTGATTAAAAATGGATTATGAGCCCCTTTATTTTCAAATTCCAGTCTGCAAGTATTTTACCAAGCTCTATCCCAAATCCCAAATCCTCGCTATCACAAAATCTGTTTCTGGAGCCCAAATGTACAAATCACTTCATAGCAGATCTTATATGCTTTGCCGTTACAGGGAGAGGATGGCGAAATGGATTTCTTCTGTTGCATTGGAACCGCTGCCACCGCTACGCTGCAAAGCCCTTAAATCATCAAAGCCATGCGATATTTGTTTAATGTATTGTACCTAATTGGTGGCCATGCGATATTTGTTTAATGTAGGGCAACTAATGGGTGGCTGACCGAGCATCGTATCATACCCCACTGCATGTCAGAAGTGATTTGATTATTCAGGGCATTGAACTTGTTCAGAAACTCAATTTGAAACACTCTATTTAACTTTGCAGCTGTATTTGACAGCTTTAATTAATTGTGCAGGTTTTGCAAACATTTGCCCAAGGCAGAGATTATGTCAAGTGCCATACAGGTCCAAGTCAAATCCTCTTCCTCAAATCCTCTTCAAGTCATTCACATTTACAAATAAATTTACTTTCATTCACTTGTATAATATTTATATATCGCCTTCAAACTGCATTCAGCTTCTGGGAACGGTTCATTTTAGCATAATCGTGTATTAATCATAATTATGGCTGTTCTAACATAAAATCAATAGTTGGCAACATGGGATAGATAGCAAACTCCAAACAAAGCTTAAAATGGCACTAAATAGAACCAACGAACCATATACTACATGTATTATATTCGTCACTAATTTAGCCAAAGCATTGCGGTATATAGTGTGTAGGCCTACATATTGTAATATGTATAACATGTATATATAGAAATTATACATACATGTCTGTATGATAGGAGACAGTAGTAGACAGTAGTAGACAGAAGTGCACATAATCAACTAGCAATCGGATCAACAACTTGATAAAAGGCTTCATTTTGTAAATCAAGTTTTCGCATAGATAAGCTGATTTAGAAGGTTCAATTAAAAGTAATGAACCTTGCACTACATATTATTTTCAGTTGGGAGAATTAATATCCAGATTCAATAGTGTTGTTGCAATCCTCTAGTGTATTGAATTGACAAGTTCATGCTGCCTGATACATGCTTGTATATAATAAAAGCATGCATATTTGCCTTCAACTATTTATAAAAGAATAATAGTACAGTCTAGAGATGTAGTCGTGTACTACATGTTTGTCTTGGGGAACTGGGGGGGGGGGTAGCATTGGTCGAGTTGTTTCTGTCAATTAAACCTGCTCCTTTGCTTGAAAAACGTTTTCGTATCCCACTGTTCGCTTTTAAAAGTAAAAAATCTGCACTAAAAGTTCTCTTCTGCTTTCACAGCATTCAATCTGATAGGAAGGTGTAAACTTGCAATTTTTCAAATAACTAGAGCACTAGAAAACTATCAACACTGAGAAGTTGTCTTTCCCTAATAAAGTGCAATCATGTCCCCAACCCCAAACACCATCCACATCTTTCAAGCTTAACTTAGTTCTAACTAAGTTAAGCTTACAATTTGCCCGATTCCGCTCGAATTTGTGTCAAGGTACATCTATGCTTGTTCCACTTTGTAAATCAGTAAAAATGTTTATAATGTAATCTGTATGTTCTAGGAGAGCAAATCATCACATCAAGCTCGGCACAATACATAACATACAGCCCAATAACGGCAACCCTCAAGGAGAGCAAGTGGAGAAAACAGAGGTGTCAACAGCCGACTCTATTGCAACTTGTGAAGATGATAAAGAAATAACTGCCGCAGAAAACCACAGAGAACCACGCAATCATGGCTCAATATCAATAAACAACAATGAGGAAGAAGTAAAACTAAAACATGTACCAGAAGTACCAGCTAAAAGAGCATGGAAATTCACCATATTTGCTTCAAGTTTCATGCATCGTCCATATAGTAAATATAGTAAAACCAACTCCAAAGACCAAAAGGATGTCAAACAATCTGAAGCACTTCTGAAAGACCGACCGTCAGTGAGAAAGGTTAACCAAAAAATACTCAGGGAGCGTCGAGCAACAGTAACTATAGCCATAATAGTAATGGCCTTTGTTATATGCTGGCTACCTTTCTCTATAATATATCTCATTGATAGGCTGTGCCTATGCGGTCTCAGAGACCACCCAGTCTTCACAGTAACATTCTGGCTGGGTTACTGCAACTCAGCAGTTAATCCGGTAGTATACAGCATATTCAATCGTGATTTTAGACTCGCATTTCAGAGACTGCTATGTAAAAAACGGTGAAAGTAACCAAGTATTTATTCTTTATACAGAAGTACAATCAATAAAACAAGGAGATTACATTCTTATACACAGAATCTAATTAACCCATTAGCTACTGGACTTTTTGGCAAATTTTGTCCGTTTTTTTCTATTTCACCGTTTGACTTGTGCCATAATTTACGATGGGTTTAAATTACCTGAATTGCTTTAATT
>JAOQGN010232649.1:0-10552 GCA_027564295.1 Himantozoum antarcticum | reverse complement strand
ATTATGCTATATGTCAGGTAGGCAGACAGCTATCAGATACTGTACACATAAATAACTACTATACGTTAATATATGTCGCCTTCTTGGAAAACAATAATAGTAATCATATATAATTTAAACTTACTACTCGTTTACATACATTAGTAAGCCTAATTTTGATATAGAGACAAATAAATTAAAGGTGCAAAAATGTTTTAATTAAACTTCACTTCTATTCTTTGGCCACGGCCTTCAGCACCATCATCAGTTTTTATTAAAAAATAGTAACAGAGTAATAAAATATTGACAAATAATACATTTGCATATGATAATATATTAATAATAATAGAATAATATGTCAAGAAAATAATTCTAATATCAATAGTAGACAAAAAATGCATGTAGCTGCTGTACATATCTAAGATATCGGAGTAGTCGATGTTGTGTCAGATTCGATACATCACTGACAGCTGTCGTCACATCTTCTTAGATATGTAGATAGAATCTTAAACCAATTTATAGCCTTGGTCAGCAGAATGAGTAGCACTTGAAGGGCTACCCAGTAGTTTGAGTATAACACAGTTACTTAGCCTGACCCCAAGTCTTCTACAAAACTTGATATTTGGTCTCCTCATTCCAGTTGGCGGTACTCAAGTCAGGTTGAGACATACTCACTCCATGTCTGCTTGACTCAAACTGCTGGGTAGCCATCTTAATATCGCCAACAGACTGGACTCTAGAGTATTGATCAAGTGGTGTGTAGTATGGGGCAGGCTCCATTTGCTGCGAGACAGCTAATGGTTGCTGCATGCTCATGTTCATGTTCATTATTTGAGAATTGTACATATTGTGATGTTGCTGTATCTGCTGCTGTGAGAGATAGCTAGACTCCTCGTAGGGAGAGTATACATTAGTGTTGTAGGGAGTATTGTAATGGTTATATTGCTCTAAGAAGTCATGTGAAGGGTTGGTAGCTGCAGACCTAGGTATGGCGTAGTGGTTTGGTACTGCTGGTGTCATAGCATCTACGGATGTTTGAGTATTAATTGGTGGTGACCAGGATTGTACTGGACTGCTCTCAACACTAACAGGATTTCCAGAATCTGCAACAAAAAAATATAATTTATATTTATTAAAGGTTGAACCATCACATCTTTACCAATGATGGATGTGGGATATACCCAGATAAAAGGAGGAGGGAGAAAGATTCATGCAGTCGCTGGCCAATCCCAGAAGGCAGTGCCTGGCATTTGTTAAGGCATCTAATATCATGAGACTGCTGATTAACTGTTGGACAGAATGCATACTCGTACTCTCTCCATCGGCTCATCATCTGTACAGCCCTTGGTAACATGCCAATTACATTTGATAAATGTATTGCAAAATATCTACTGACGTAATTCATAGCTGGAATATTACATGATTTAATCTCTAATTCACAATTTATTGGTTTCACCACAATGCACATGAATATCACATATACGGACCAGTGCCAAATATTGTGACTCTAGGTGGCCACTGGCAGGCAGAGATGGGCCTTCTGATGGGTAATATACCAGCTATTTAATTATTTCTGTTATCAGTATGGGATCCTAGCTGTACTAACCAAGGGTACCCTAGACTGACGGCTAATCTTTGTCTGTCACATATTCATCAATGAACACTACAGATTATCAATAATTTAAATAATTTAGGGTTGACATTATGACTGCACACACAACGACCTATAGTGCTGACACTTAAGCTCAATGTCACCACACCAAATCATGTTTTGAATTATGTTTTGAGAATAATTGTCACGCATAGGGAAAAGTGAATCAGCCAACTTGGATATCCCAAGTAAATCAAAGATGCGAGAATAACACAGGCATTGCTGTGTAGATTTGCACTTGTTATGGCATCAAGAATTATAGTTGACCGATTTTGAAAGTCATAAAATATATATTGCGAGATAAATGTTGGTGCAAAATTATGTTATTGTCACAATAGCTGACAGAAGCACTAGAAATAGATTTTTACCTGTACTAGCTGCATTCATCATAGACTGGGAGACTTGAGGTGGAGAGTTGGAGGCATTGTAGGGGGATCCTAACGGGCTTCCACCTGCAGAATTACTTGTTCCTGGTGAGGCTTTACCACTATTCAATGAGGTCTTGCTAAGTGATGTGTTCAGCTTTGGCCTTGACTTTACTACGGGGGTATCAGGAGCACCTCCGGTCTTCACTTGCTGTCTGCATTTAGCTCTTCTATTCTTGAACCAGACCTATTAATAGCAAACAATATTTCTAGATCACCAGCTATATTTGCAAACTTTATATTCCGATGACATGTCTTTGACAGGGTTAGAGAAAGAGCCCTTTCCTGCTTCTACTTAATTTCTTTTTATTGAATAGCTGCTTGTGAGGATGACTGTGGCGGTGCAGGAGATACTGTGGCGGTGCAGGAGATACTGTGGCGGTGTAGGAGACTGGCGGTGCAGGAGATACTGTGGCGGTGCAGGAGACTGTGGCGGTGCAAGAGATACTGTGGCGGTGCAGGAGATACCTGTTGCAGAGTTGTGGAATTGAATGGTTGGCTTACAAGGACTACGACTGTCCATGAGCCACCAGAAAATATTGTGTAATAGCATTGATGTGACTTGCAGGCCACCATTCGGGAGAGGTATTTAATTTGGTAATTATATTTAGTTGTGGAGATATGACTGCAGGCCGGAGGGCATGATTAAATGTACATGTAAGATCTCCATTGTGCTGACATCTTTCTATGACTACTAATCATCTTTGATTACCAATATAATTGACTAATGCTTGCTTCTACCTATACTGATGGCTGTACAGATGATATTAGCAAGGCAATTCTATGTTAATATCATGACAGTTGTAGTGACATAAATCTACACTGCTTCGAATTATCCAACAATTTTCATTGATGAGCTTCGTTTTATGGCCATAAACATTGATGAATAGCTGTCGCTATGTGATCTTATCTCGTGTCACACTGATAGATCAATATGAACATGGGATTGAGGTATACACGTCGCCCTCCACACTCCTATAGTGCCTCTATTCAGCTCTATACGGTCTAGAAAACCGTTCTTGTTTTGACTTGTTTCTCAAGTGGCGGAAAACCAGAGTGGAATGATTGATGCATTATTGTGACGTAGGCTTGGTAAGCCACAGAACTGGCTTATACACTTGGTCTCAAGCTATCCATCTACAGAGCTTCAGTGAATCAGCGCTAGCAGGCATGAACCGAACATTGCCACCGTATTAAACCCTCCTACGGTCCATAGCACTCTCTCAACATTATTATATTCTCATTAACTATGATTTTCTCAAGAAATTCACCTAAATTGATCCACACAAATTAATTGCAGTCAAAGCATTGCGGTGTGGTAATTCTGATGGAATGATGAAAAACAGTCTAGAATTTTTTTCTTTAAACCAGCCATTTTAAATCATAATTCTCATCACTCGCGGTGTGTTTGTGCTGCATACACTTGAATATAACTTCTGCCTCATTAATTTTCCACGGGCTAATGATTGCAGATCATTAACACGGCAGAACCTAATGAATGGAGGGCAAGCTATGGCGACGTAGAGCTGATAATGTTTTTTTGTTCTTTTTGAAAGGCTCTTGAAAAATTGGCAGGCATGAACAAAACATCAGTTGTTCTCAATTTGACAATTTCCTGTATGACTTGGAATGCCTCTAAATCAACATGTTTCAACTTTTATAAAATAACGATAACATTAGTATTGTTCTTAGGTGATAAAAACTGTAGTACTATGGGCCATTCCGGTTTCCAGTTGGTTGCTATGTCAGGTTTGATTTCATTTCAATCAATATTTAACCAGTTAGTTTTCTGTTGATAGCCAGTTTGTCAGAAAAATTCAAAGCATCAGCAAGTATCATATTACAATACTTATTCCACTGCCAATTATGTATTATCTTGGCAATTACGGGTGTATGTAAATTTGACTTTCATTTCTCCTATGCGAATAATTATTTTCCAAAGAGTCATGTTGTATTTCCTATTAGAAAAGTGTGGATATGGAAACTCCAATGAAATCATTAGTATAATAGTGATCTGATTTCTCAGGCTCTCTGGAGTGCTCTCTTTACCATCCCTGGAGAAAAATAATTAGCTAGAAGGAAGAGCTGGGACCTGGGAGCCTCTGAATGCCAACAACATCTGACATAGTGTCACAGAATTGTGCAAATGACGACAACACAAGCCTCTCTAAATATTATTTTAATTACTATAATTAAGTAATGAGAGCTTCATGCAGTCAGTCCCAGATGTAACCCTCAAGTTCTGCTAATTGTCTACGTATGGGGAACGAGGCATAGTCTTTGCTATATAATTGGCTTGAGCATGATGATGCTCCAAGTCTTATTGCATAAATATGTTAATTCCGCACACTCTATTGCAAGATAATGAACATCAATTTTATCAAGAATTGCCAAATAAAATTTGATTAAGCTTGTGTAAGTTGTTCACATGAAAAAAATTTATTTCGGACGCAAAGATCTTGACTTGTTGGCATTGGTGATTAATTCAATGCTCGAAGTCAAATAGTTTCACAAAACTTTTGTTATCTCGTACAATAATTATTGAACATAGTGATATTGCATTGTATTTTGAAGGATCCAACCTGCTATCAGCAGGAGCCATTTGCTAATTGTAGAACCTTACAGCAGGAGCCATTTGTAAGCTAATTGTTTGAGCTTATTTTCTCACCTGTACTCTGGACTCTGGAAGGTTGATCTTGAGGGCTACTTCTTCTCTCATGAAGATGTCTGGATATCGTGTTTTCTGGAACAGCTCTTCCAGCACATCCAGCTGCTGTCTAGAGAAAGTGGTCCTCTCCCTTCTTTGCTTTCTAGCTGGGGTTACTACTGCAAATTAGAAGGAAACATAGCATTACAAATTGATACAAGGCAACTTTGTCGTTGATAATAATAATAACAATAATGATCATATCAATAATACCACCAACAACATAATCCTTATTAATCTATGTTCGCTCTAATTATTGATTTGAAGTGTGTAAGCGTACATAGATATTAACACTGTCATTACCACTAATACCATCAGTCCATGATGCATGCAGAGGTGAAATCTTTACAAAGATAACAAGAAAGAGATTGGACAACTTTGAGATATTCGAAAATAAAAAAAGAAAGAATATATTTAAACAACGTGGAAAACCACATGTTTGTGCATGAATATGATGCAAGACATTGTATGATGGCTTGTAAGGTGTGTACGAAGAGCGTACAAAGGCCCATCATTGCTATAATTATCACCTAAAATTTACAAATCTAGAGGGGTCTTTATTATATCAATATTTTTCATATGCGCACACATGCAACGCACATGACGCTCAAGGTATACAGGGAGAATTTAGTTTACTTATTATCAGGAACCACTTGAGCTAGTCACAACACATTTAGTGTTTGTATTGGTGCCATGCCAGAACGCTGTGTCACAGCTGAAGAGTTATTTACTATTAAGTGGAAGACTGGAATTCAAGATCGCTCAATGTCATTGGTATAATATAAATGAGCACTTTTAGAGAATCATATATTTAAGGAAGGTAGCTAATTATATTCTATGAATTTTGGTGATTCAGAATAATATTTCATTTATTCAAGATGTGAAATGGAGATAGATTAGCCGAGCTCTCGATGTGCTCAGTGTATCATGTTTTCACCACAGCATTGACTTGAATCACACTTCAGTGCTACTGCAAACCGTGTGCCATTAGTGCCATGCTCTGAACCCAGCAGGCCCATTCCAAACTTGTGGCCTGTGGTACTGGAAACCCCTATATGGTACTAGCACCCATTAAGTGTCAGTACACATGAATACTCAAATACAAGTTGGTGACATGGCTGCTTATCCATACTATTTGTTGTCTTTACCAGCGTGTTAGGCTATTGCACCATACATAATATTGTGATAATTTTTGCGTTAATTAGAGCATTGAGGCATTTACAGATAGGGTGATGTGAGAGGCGTGGTGTACCCTTACACTGTCACATCAACCAGTGTATCTCGTATCTGCCTAATTACATCTGCTCATCAGCATATCACTGCAAGATACGAGTAGTCACTACCCACCTCTCTCACCAAATGCCCTGCTAAGATAATATTTCAATTTGCTGAAATGGGCTTTATGGCCTTGTTGGCAAGATTTTCCAATAGCAAAATGGGAAATATCCAAATTATGCTTCATTAGATTAGCAGTTCTATTGATGGTCTCACGATGTAGGTAAGCGATGCTTGACAATCCGCAATACATTGCAATTCAAATAATGGCTTTAGCCCGACTCGTTATTGATTTCTGTAATATTGATGGTCGATTCAGGTAAGGCAGCGTTGAAACTCTCAGCAGAAGTCGTATCAATGAGTATGACCGAAGCCAATATAAACTTTTTCAGCTCAAAGTGGTAGAAGCTACTAGAGAATGAATGTATATGTAGGTGCATCACCTGCCATCACCTGCCTCACCGTCATACATTATGCGTTCTTCATCATGGTGCAGAACCGACATTATCACCACATGTCAATAAATACTGAATTCATTTGGTGGTTGATAAATGGCATATGCTGCAGTACATCAGCTCAACCATCATTTATTCTCAGCGGAAATCATTTCAATTTAATATACTAATAATTCATTTGCCTTATACCTTAATGTTTCTTATGTAATCACATGAGGCCTGGAGTCTGTAAGGTAAAGCATAATTTAGAGATTTAAGGGATGGTGCAAGAGAGCTCCCGTAACACTAACATAATTTATTAATTTAAGTGCTACGTCAGTCGAAGTGGAGAAGAAGCATTGCGCTGCATCATTAGCTTGGTTCCAACTGGCTACCAGTGAGTAATCACCGAGTGTACGGTAATAAAAACTGACAAGCAAAACATCCTGCTGCGGAACCTACTAGCCTTAGGAACATCAAATGACAACAACCTTGTATAATTTATGACGTTAAAACTCTCTATTTAATGTTCTGAAGCTAATGGAATTTCAGATCAGCATCTCTAGCACTGAAAAAGATAATTGCGACATCAAATCGGCATCGAGGCGTTGCCCTTTTTGATTGTAACGACAGTACAAGTGCAGTTTGCTGGTGTCTTATCAGCAAATACAGGCTTGACTCTCCGTGACACCACCATAATTACGTTAAGTGCAAAAGCAAAAACATAGCAGTTTTAGAGCGGAATATGGTTCTGTGATATTTATGATTCATACAATCATGCACTGTTAAAACAGCTCTATTTATATGCACCAAAGTACTCTATATATATAGCTTTATTTTTGTCAACAATGTATCTAGCTATGCCACATTACGTAAAGGCTATTTTGTGCAATATTAATGTAAACGAAACTATCTAACTTAGAGGAGACTTTACTATGATACATAGCAAAAGCATTAGCTGTTCAATAAGTCACATGAGTCACATTTTAATAAGTTACTTTAACTTAATATTTAATATTTACAAAATGTATTACTATATTTAGATTTATTAAGTCACAAAATTCTGATGAAATATTTAATGTGTTCAGAAACATATTGACGAGCATTTATATCGCATGTTCAACTCTGCCCTACATTATCTAGCACATATTAATGTTTCTATTTATTTATTTCAGGTTGTTATTGAAAGCATATCCATTTCACTTAACCGCAGTTTGAAATCTAGACGTCAAATAGCACATTAAAGTATAGTATAATTTTCAAACTATGTATTTTTATTGCTTTCCATGCATAGCAAGTATGTGACATAGTAAAAAGATGATTAATCTCAACAAATCTTGCACTTAATATCTACAGTGACCAAAGGTGCACTGCGCGACCTCGGAGTGAAAACAAATTATAAATTATTAAAGACAATTAATATCTAGTTAGGTTGTCCTCCTGTCAAGATGCGAGAATATCCCACGGTGGTATCACATTACCATCTCCGCAGAACCCAAACGCATGTCATCAGAGGGTCTGGCCATGGTGCAGTTGCTTGTGAATCAGGACTTCAAGGCAAAGAAACTCTGCGAAACCCACAAGATGATGAAACTAATTAAACTATGATTGTTTTTCTACAAATGTTGACGTTTAGATTGTTTCTGAATCACGGAACACTCCAGCTGTTGTTTTTTTTCTTAGCACTTCATTAAAAAAAATTCTTCTTCTGTTGAAGTTGCACTGCTTTTTGTGCTGTCCTCATGGATAAATATTTTTGTGAGTTTGCCGGACTTAAACTACCACATCAGAGTGATTATGCAAACTGCACAGATGGCACTTTTTATGAATGAAAATAACAGTAAATGATGGAATTAGTGTTAACATAAATTTAATGATTTTTAACTTTTAATAAATCAAGTGATCTGAAGGATTAGGAGGTGAAGCTACCAAAACTCTCTTAAGCTGTCATATAAAGTTATAAGTACCCAATACTACACTCCATTCATAAAACCACAATTAATAGACCAGTAAAATATCCTGCTACCAATATTTATGTAAGACTCCGTGCCAACATATCATTACGCTCGGTGTAACTCAATATTGGAACCTTCCCAACCTTACCAATTATTTAATGAATGCAGCGGCACAACCACAGGCCTATTAATCAGCAAATAAAACGTAAGCATGCGGTAATAGTGAATGGTGCACAGCTGTGTACATGGTGAGCCTTTGGTTTGCACACGGTGTGTCAATAGCTAATAATTGGTTGGATGATGATATGATTGCATTACAGAATAATTATACTATTCTGCTAGCGAGATTGACGGTTACACCTGTAATTGTTTACCAATAACAACAATGCATTGTGGGGTAGCAGAGAGTGAGAGCTGTGGAACAGTGAAGCGATAGAACGATGAAATGGTGAAACAGTCAAACGGTAAAATGGTGAAACAGTCAAACGGTGAAATGGTGAAACAGTCAAACGGTGAGATGGTGAAACAGTCAAACGGTAAAATGGTGAAACTGTAAAATGGTGAAACAGTAAATTGGTGAAACGATAGAACAGTGGAACAGTGAAAAAAGAAAAGGGTAGAGCAGCAGAATGCAAGATTATCAGAGGGGAGGTAATAAGACAGTCGATGCTAAAATCATTCTTAAACTAAGCTAGCAACACGAGCTAAGAATTTATGAGATTGCAGCAAATAAATAAAGGTAGTAGTGGTATTGGTTTCATCCTCATGTATATTGACATTCAAATTAAGGGAGTCATGCAGACATTAATTATACTGATGTGGCAACATTCACGCTGAATTAAAATCTTGTTATCAGATATTAAATATTTTTATATGGTAGGTATTTTTGTGTGTGCATATGACAACTTTAAATCTGCCTAGTCACAGACCAGCATTATGAATACAAAATATCAATGCACCCAATTCTCATAAATCTAGACTTTCTGCAACTCTAGTTAATCGTAATTGAAGGAAAATGCTAAAATCCCAAACACTCTCCCCCCAATCAAATAATTAATATGTTTAATAACATCATAAAAATCACATTAAGATTGAAAAAAGCTGTCTGGCGATGTTACTATATATTTACTTGTGGTCAAAGCTTTCTCAGTTTTCTCCGGCCATTTCAGCTTACATCACGGCAGCTGCTGGCAAGAGCAACATAAAAATGCTAATTACCAATGTGTACACAAAGGAATTCACTGAATGCATTAATTTTCACACCTTTTGCTTGCATCTGGACATGAATACATGTCCAATTATAAGCTGAATGATTAATAACAGTCCTAGATGAGAGTAAGTTAGATTTCTACCTGACATCAGGTCTAGTTACCCAACTCCTTATTTACATAAAACACGTAGATGAAGCTAGAAGCCAGCATTATATAATTTACTTCAAACGAGTACATCAATACAAGTTCAGCTTGATGAGATTGTTCAATGGAATTCATGGAAGTGTAGTAAATGTCATCATACACATTGTAATTAATGCTGTAGACAAGGTGTAAGAATTACATGTAATTGGTGTTTCCCATATGAAGGATCTGAATAGTTGATGTATGGATCAGTCAAATATATTTACAATTTTAAAAATAATTAAATTATAATTATTTGACAAAATTTGATAATAGTTCATCATTTTATTAATTTTAATAGTATTATTTAGCTACTACGACAATTTTAATGAGCAAACGAATAATTTTTAATATGCAAGAAAAAATCATATTACAGACAAACACTTATTATTATTTGTTTCAATTTCCTTTCTGTAGCCCTAGAATAGCTAAAGCAGGTAGAAGCAACGCATATAGTCTAGCTCTTTCACTACGGACTTATTTTTCAATATTTTACACGCCGTACTTGATTTCAATATTCTGAGAGAACTTGCATAGCT
This sequence comes from Himantozoum antarcticum, assembly GCA_027564295.1. Lineage (NCBI taxonomy): Eukaryota > Metazoa > Bryozoa > Gymnolaemata > Cheilostomatida > Bugulidae > Himantozoum > Himantozoum antarcticum. The sequence continues at coordinate 193 of JAOQGN010232649.1, read as the reverse complement.
GGAGCTTTGAAATGTGATAACATTTTTTCACAACATAATTGTGTATATGATGATGTCATTTATGGGTTGGGTGGTGGGGTAGGAGGTAGGGGGTAGGCCAGGTAAGTAAAAAAAATGAGTATTTTCAGATTCATAGCCGGTGAATGTCAAGTTTGGCACCTAGAAATTTGGAACCAAGCTTATTAGAATTCTC
>JAOQGN010232538.1:0-10552 GCA_027564295.1 Himantozoum antarcticum | reverse complement strand
TAGAAACTGTACTATAATGATTTCTATCCAAATTTAAATATTTACTTTCCATAAATAGGAGTTGCTCGGTAAAGTCTGATTGTCATTTTGCAAACAGATTTACTGCAGGTATCAATAATTATATCAAAAGGTCTGCATAAATTATCCACTGCATCTGTGGAAAAAGCATTTTACTATCTAGCCTGAGTTCCGACCCTTGGAACTTAGTATAGGCTAGTCTGTCCACTGTCTCCCCTGTAGTCGGGTACTGTCACTGTCTCACAAAACTAAGGATGTCTCTGGATAGGCTATCTAAGTCAATAATGATAAAATAAAAAGCTATGCTACACATAATTACCTTTTTCCTAAGCAGCATTTTTCAAATAATATATTTGCATTTATTTTTGCAAACTTGTCAGTTTATCTCATATTTTCCCTTTTTGATAACAAAAGGAAAAGCAACTCCTGATATAATATATTTACTGAGTGATACCTACCATTGATGCATGTGTACTGTGAACAACAGGTTCCAGGTGATCCATTCCCTCTACTCAACTCTGCAATCATTTTACCTGCGGGGCATAACGGTGGACTATGGCACACATTCTCACGACATTTACATCTAAAGTAGGATAAATATAACCAAATATGAATTATAAACTCGTAAAAAATATATACATGTAAGTACATATATAATTTTACTAAAATATATACATGTACATATATAATTATACTAAAATAAAATATTGACATGCATACAATTGAGAAATTTTAGTGCAAACATGGATCAATTAAAATTAAGTTTTTTTTTACAAAACAACTCAAGTTAGAATTGTTTATTAAGTACTGACAAAGCAGTATGCTAGTATAGCACTTCCATTCTTTTACCTCAACCATATGTGATATTTGTATTTAATGTTTTAAACATAATCATACAAAATTATGGAAATGATATACCAAACATGCCCCAGCTCCAGATGAATTTGTGCATGCTATTATTTCTAGTAGCTATTGACTTATTTTATTGCTTGCGGCCTGTTATGGTAGAGTATCTAGTTACAGAGTTATGTGCCAGTGCACCAAGAATGTGTAATATCTGTCTTCAGTGTACAATTTCCTTTATTATAATATTTATGATTTGAAAAGTTGTCGGCACATTTAAATTAAAATTCCAGTGTCAATTTGACCCGCATGTGAAATAATTTATTGTGGAACTCAACACCAGAACATGAAGCTTTTGTTTTGTTCATATGAAGATAATTATGAAAGCAATAATCGAATAACAATCAGCATTCAATAGAAATATAGTGTGAGAGTGTCACCCATAGTGTGTAATGCCGCAACCTTACACTATTATCTAAGGCATATAATAATATGTTCTACTTATATTCTCTGAATAGCTACGAATAAATATATCACAGTAAATAACTTGACCTATTTTTTGCTTGCATATTTTGATCTATTTATAGAGGTGGACACCGGTCAGCGTCAGCAGACAACTCCCGTACAGTGACACCGAAATGTGGTGAATGTAAACCCAACAACACATTTGTGTGGATATAATAACACACATGTATTATACAAGTGATCGCAGCTAATGGTTTTTTCGGATTGAAATGGAACATCCATTGACCGTTGTTAGCCAATTGCAATCACTTTGAAACTGATATATACATGTAATGCGCTTTATTCTTAGTTTGTTATAATATGATTCTCCAATGCTTGGAGATCATGGTAAAGGCACCCTCTCAAACACAAACAGCACGATTACATGATTTCTATCAACAAATTATCATGATGTAAAAGATATTCCGAAGATGTTATGGTATGGGTAGCACCCAGATGGAGAATTTAATGCTAGTTATGATGGCTGGTAGAGATAACTGCTGATGTTCCGGAAAGTTATAACAACCAGATATTCCATCCTATTGCTCTGCTATTGTAATTGTAACGTGATAATAGCAGATGTAGATACAATACGGCAAGGAGAAATATAGATATAATACATGTAGATACAATACGGCAAGGAGGAATGTAGATATAATACATGTAGATACAATACGGCAAGGAGGAATTTGTTAATAGTTGATGACAAATATTAATAATTTTGATTCTAAATAAATATTTATTTTATTTAAATTAAATTAAAACTTAATAACTTGAATAATTAATGTTTTTTAAACAAATTTGGGGCTACAGATTTTCAACTACATGTTTATCAATTTAGAACAATCAAACATTTGGAACTTGCTTTTTACATTTTTTAATTTTGCTTTTTGTGAGGAGGGTACACATCACAGTATGCACATTATACTAACTGCTAAGTCGTCAAATCGATTCACATTAACACTGGGTTGTGACAAGCACCAATGCCATGTGAATTGCTAAAATACTTTATATTATGCAGTCTCCTATATAATTAGATGGGCACTCAAGAAATAATTAAATGTACTTGAGTACAAATAATCTATGATTATGTTGAGCAAGAAATCAATACAATGCATTGTGGGCTACGTCGTATCTGTGTCTGTCCGCTGCCACAGCCACAGCATGGTTATAATTGCAGTACACATTACTGCATTAGTAATGATCAATGGTGCAATTAGCAATGTTTGTTTCCTTTTACTAATACGCCATCCTTTGTTAATATTTTCTATTTATTGTAAACATACTGAATATGCACAGGGAGAGAAGACAGTGTCATCCAGTGAACATGCAGCTGATATTCATTGAACAAAACAGTGAAATTACTCGGAAGCTAATTTGGCAATGCACAAACTCGTCTAAGGCCTGGACATGTCATTATCAAATTGATGTCAATGTCACACTAAATAGCAGTTTCGCTTCAAATTGGATAATTACAAAATGAGATTTTAACGAATCGCTCCAACATAACAGCGTTCAATCACAATGAAACTGAAGGTGCACTGAAAGTGAGTTTAAACAAAGTTAATTGGGATTACCTGGAAAAAGTTTGAGAAATCTTTTGGCAGCAAATTTCAAATACATAAATTGAATAGCAATTTGTAAGCTAATTGTAATGGCAAATTATAAATTACAATTGATGTGCATTTTTGCCATGTAAAGATATTTGGTTTTCATGGTATAATTTTCATGCAGATCCCCGTGTCTTTAATCCCGGACTGTTTGAAATTGCTGCATCGAAATGGAGTGTCTGTTTGTGAAACAACCTAGGCAATTATGGTGGGGTAACTACATATGCCTCAACCCATAACCTCAACCACGATCTGCCAACACCCGTATACAAAACCACTGTTAGGAACAGTCCGTATTCCGTTTTGTTCAACAGGTAAAATACTGGAGGTCAGGTGGGTTTCCCTCGACTAGCTCAGCTGTTAGATATCCACATAAAACAAACTAATTAAACAAGCAAACATACAATGTACATTTAGCTTAAGCTAAGATAAAGACATCGACGGAAAAAATGTTATAAAACTACACAGGAGTCATTGCAAACCTCTGCCTGCTGCATAGCTTCACCAAACAGCATCTTTTAGACTATTTTTGAATAAGCAGTCGGATAGTTCCATAACACTTCTGTATTTGACACAAAAATATGCAAGCGCTGTTTAGTTTACAGGCAGAAATAACTCAACTCTGTCCCCACATGATCTTATTTCCATGCAGGAGGTGCTCTCAAACTTAGCCTGTGAGTCAGCTGACAATCGGTCACTACTCATTACCGATGTTGATAGTGCATCTTGCAAACCCCAACTACAAATTGAATATAGGGAGCATCACGCTTTAAAATACAAATTCCATGTCAGAACACAGGCCGTCAGAATATGGGCAGTCTGGGAATAAATAGGCAGTCGGATATTATAGGCAGTCGGCACACAGACAGTCGGAATATGGCAGTCGGATTATTATAGGCAGTCGAGATATAAGGCAGTCCCCATTGATTTGTATAGTATATAGCACACTTACTCGGCAGTCATTTGACAACAGCCATCCATAGACAGCTTCTTTGGTGGTCTGTAGCTGTCTTCAGGGCACTCAGCAACATCTGATGCATCTTGTGGGCATATCTTCCCCAGACAATGATTCGTGTCCCCTGTGAACATTAGATAAATACATGTATTATGTGAATAATACGAAAATATATGTAGTAAATATAATATATATATCAAATGGAAATGGAAGCTTGAGTTGGAAAATAGTAATTATCATTGACCATATTAACAGCAATATCTTCTTGCTATGCAAGACGCCTCAAGTGGACTTGTGTCGAGGTCTACTTGTTAGCAGACGCTTGTCAGTTGTTATCTAGATCTGTGACAGATTATTTATAGGCGAATGTAATTCCTGTCGAAATTCACTGAAAAATCTAGAGAAATCCTTTGTTCTCGCCGAGAGTTACCAAAGATCGAACCTGCGGTCTCCTGCATGGTATGTGAGTGGTTTACGAACTTCACCATGCTAACTCTAGCTATAACATTAATAATTTTAACTAAATTAATAGGATTGGCAAATAATTATAATGAATAATTTAATAACATTAATGGTTATATTTATATTAGAATTTTTTTAAAAATTGTTTGGTGAAATTTAGATGCACAACCTGTAAAAAGTGATATCTTGCATATATCATATACAGTAAATTTAGCAAAGATAAATGCTCTTGGTAAAGCCTATATTTCATAACAACAACATAAAGTGAGATTTCTTCTGCTGTTAAAATGCATGTTAAATCATGTCAACAAAAGGAGTTGTTTACCAAGTACCATTGCGCTTAGGCAGGAGCCTCTACAGTGTGGTAGACCACTTTTTACTGGTGTGATAGTGTCATTATTTGTCAAGTGTTTGGGAGTTACACTTTCCTTGTTGTGCACATTGGCGAGAGCTCTTTGGATTTAATTCAATGATGACGTAAACATTGGTGGTAACAGAGCTCATGCTCGAACTCCGAACCTAAACAGTACTAGATACATGTAATACCATGTAAACACTGGAATTGATAATAAATACCAATGTCAACACAGAGCACAAAACAAAGTAACTATATACAAATGGATACAATTAGGAAACTAGTGCCAATAGCCTATAAAACTTGAGAATAACAAATAACACTGCAATATATAATTGAGTGATGTAATGAAACTGACACGCTTGTCATCAACAAGTTATAGTATTCAGTAAAACTTTCATCAGCTTATATTGATGCGTTGAACGGCAAGTATTTTCATAAATAATTTACGTATAAGTAAGCATACATCTTTATGCATTTTTCTCGGTGATGCAAATGAATATATAATAAGTTATATAATATCCTAATTATAGTCATGACCACTTGACATTGACAGTATCTACTCTTGTCACAAATTCTTTAAAGCTGTATTACGTTTCCCGGTGACCAACCTCAATTTTAACTTATTTACAATGGCAAAAATATATGTGAATGCTAATTTTTGTCAATACCTGATAGTTGTCAAAAAGCTGAAATATCGTGAACTACCAAGCATATTAAAATATAGTACAATCATCCAATCACAGGACCAGATGACAGCACTTTGGCATGACACCCTAATGGCATACCAAACTTTGAGAATGCAAGATTTAAGAGTTTCTATTATTAACATAATTCAACTCTATTATATTACACCTAAAACATTCTTTGTGATACCAAAAGATGATTTCTCTGAATGCATTATTTATGAATGTAATTCCTTGTAACCATAATTAAATATATTATTAATTTTGTTTGTTATTCATATCGAGTAAGAATGCGTCCTTGAGTGCAGTGCTTAAATCAACATTTCTTAGAATATCTGCAGCGTTTATACCAGATAAGATAAGACCAGAGATGAGATGCAAATATTTGTGCCAAAGCATACAAAGAAAGCTGGCCTTGCGAATGAAGGGGCTCAGGTCTACTTCCTCTGTCCTCTTTATTTCACTCAATCAAGTCTAATAATTCAAATACATAACTCTACAAATATTCAACACCATTTTTTCGCTAAATCCTCATTCAAATTATTTTTGGAAAAGTTGTGTCAAAGCTGAACACATTTTATACCATGTTTTATCACATAGCGACTGGTGTATCAGAGAGACTTTCTATCAATGGTATAATGTATAACATGTATAAATTTAAACTTTGCATTTAGTGCTGCCGCCTAGCCAAAAATAAGCCTGATAAAGACACTCTTGAGGAAGTTTTATCAGATTCAAATATTTAAATGACATATCTGCTTCATCTCAGACTGTTTGTCTGGAGTCGGTTTAAGTTCAAGGACAAGGTCACACTATATCAGGTAGATCTATGTTACGAGGATATAATCTCCAGATTATGGCCGTGGGTGTTGCGTGTGTGGTAACTGGTAACTCATAAATCATACCATAAACTCTCACAAATAATTACAGATACAAAGTTGTAAAAATATGATGCAATGAAAAATGTTGACATCTAATTCTAAACAGAAGGCTGTTGAAACACATGCTAAATTGCTAATCGATCGATCATAGTTGGACTGATGCCAGCGAGAAATATTACATAAGGAAATCAATTGGTTAGGGAAAAAGCCTAGCCTAATCTATGAGCTCTCTTTGGTTGTTATGTGGGGAGAGAGGAGAGGGGGGGGGAAGGAAAGTGCCGAAGAGAGCTCTGATACTGAGCTAGGAAAGTCACCATCATAGCCTATTGCTTAGCATGGGAGCAGAACAAATTTTGTCAGACTTCCGTCAGATTATTTATGATGAGAAAACAAAAACACATGCCAACCTCAAGTTACAAGGCATAAATTGAAGATCAGACAATATCACTTTGCCTCAAATCAGTTGCGAGGCAATGCAACTATGTTGGTGAAGGCTGAAAGTTTCACTTACTCGGGTAGCAGGCAGCCATTGGGAAATTATTTCTATTTTCATTCACTATGATTTCTACCAGAAATCAAAAGATATAACAATAATGAAAAATAGCATACCTTGAGCTTGCACTGAGTTAAGACAGCTTTCTCTGTCTGAGTAGTCAAAGGAGAGAGTACACGAGTTTCCACACTGGCACACTCCTTGCAGAATTCTGCAGCCAGAGAATACCACTTCTTCACATGCTATGTGTAAACAAGAAATAATCTAATATAACAATGGCTCATAATAATTTTATCATATTTAGATCATTATTATATATTAGCGATATATATTTAAAATTAAGAAAATATGTGTGTACTTAAAATACTATAATGATGTGATGTAATTGCCTCCCATCAAATATTCTTTGGAGTTGATAATTTAATATAGATACAGTTCATGGTATATCAGCTAACATAGATATAAATTATGTAAGCATGGAGAAAATATATGAAACATTGTCAATTATAATGGCTGCCCTTTTTAAAATTAAGATTCTATTTCTAATAATATGTGACTCTATATTTTTGAAATAAGATTTGTCTTCCTATATAGGGCAGTTCCATTGTTGAAAACCTTGCTATTGCTATTAATGCCAAAAAGTAGTGCAGTAGCCTTAGCAACAATGGGAGTTGTCCTCTCATTGGCTATGGTTACTGCATGGCAACCAGTTCTGATGGTACCTGCGTTACTATAGTAAACAAAAACACTTTGTACACAGCAGCCAACTATAAGGTTTTATCAATAAAACTTTGCTGGCACTAAACCAAGCTTAATGCAATGAGCCTTTTTATCTTTAAATCACTGAATGCATGGCACCTAGATTTAGCTCTTACGGCACAAAATGAAACCCGTTTGTTGATGAAGATATCCATACGACTACAAGCCATTTTGTGCTAACCACAAATCCAGAAATAGTAACATATTCTGGAAAGAGTTACATTTTGCTGGAAAGCTCAAATTACATTTTGATAATGCAATAATGCAATCATTGCGAATTTGAAGTTACAGTTGCAATTTGAGTTGGCAGTTTTTCATTTCTTCATATTCATGACATAGTATAAATTGTGAAAATGGGGGAATTGAGAATTGATGTAGTGGCTAATGTTTACTGTTAGCTGTTAGCAGAATTAGCTCTTCTCAGAATTATAGAATAGTGATTATTTTACATTCTATGTAACTGCTAACAAGATCTTTGAATTTGGATACATAATTGAGGTATATAATTATATTATATTATTTGGTATCTATAGATGCAGTTGCAATGGTGTATTTGCGCTATGGATAATATAATTATGGTAACGGAACATGTACAATGGGATCCCAAGATATTGGTGCTTTGATCAACTCCAGACAGCTCGTAGTAGTAACATTCCTGTTGCTATTGTTACGAGTCGGTTTGCAGCAAAGCTCTACATAAGCGAATCTAAAAGTCCTGGATACTGAGGACATACTGTTAATTTAGTACTACGGTGTACTAGACGTAACGTACAACATACTAAGGACACAGTGTAAGACGATAAGCGGTGTATCTCAGCAGGTATATTTGGGCAAATAGCACTGAGAAATGTGTCTGTATTCTCGAATTGTCCGCATCTGTGCGGGAGCCGACAACTGTCGTATGTACGAGTTGTCCCACCTAAATGGTTGATGCTTGCAATAAGACCACTTGTCGTTGTAACGTTGTTCAATCACCAGTAGAAAATCTTGGGTGGTGATCATTTATATAGCTAAATGCTTGCAATTGCGATCTGAAAATATTAAATATCACCGACTGTTAAGCGTATGCCTATCGTGTACATAGTCCTAACATTTCCATCATAGGGCTAGGTATGGTGATGGGCGTTTTCTCCGACCCACCCACCCCCTCATCACACATCACCAAGACGGCAAGCAATACTACCTCTATTATGGTAGACGTGGTATTGCCAATTATGTCATTGTTAAAACGGCACTAAATCATGTACATGTATTTTACTATTTTAGACACTCCGATAGTAAATGAAATCATTGCTGGTATTTTCATTCTCCAAATAGAAGCTGATCACATTCAAATTAAGATTACAAATCATATTATGCAATATATGATATAAATACGCAGCCTGCTATGCTAAAATATTTGCCCTTGTGCATACCTGTTAGGGGTCAGCAATAAAATATATTACTTCTGAATGATTGGTATGCGATGGCATCACAACACTATAATGCTATAGCTGTTGAACTGCAAGTATGACTAAGTATTGTCTCCTTTGTATGCAGGAGTACATTGTGCCTGGGGTAGGTAACTCCCCTTTCTCTGACATGCAATAAGGGACTCAATCTATCCGAAGACACGAGTAACAGCCGGACAATGTGATCATCAGACACGCATGCTACAGGCGTCAACTAAATGGCTATAAAAATATCTATTAACTCAGAATGTTGACGCATTTGTTAAAATATAAACCGTAAGACTGAGTTGTGGATGAAGTTTGCGTAGCTTTATACGTTTTTCTGATTTATACAGGAATCTTTTTTAAGTGGCACCTGCGGAATATATCGATACATTCTGAAGTAGACAACACATAGATTGTAGACAATGTGATATAAAGTTTCAAAGTTACCTCTTTAGCCGTATTAATAGTAGTGACATAATATATAATAATTATAGTGATGTTACCGCATATTAGTGCTACATACATGTATTGTCTGGGCACTCGGGCACGGGTCAATCGATCTACAAATTGACCATTTTTTTTATAAATTATACGATGTATTTATTTATATTTTATACTATTTCATACCGTTTTATTATTATACTATTTTATACCATTTCATAAAAAAATTTAAAGATATTTTTTATACCATTTTATACATTTTTGTTATTACATATATTTCATGTCACCTTTTCATTACCAATCAATTTTGATAATAGACAGACTACAGTCAATAATTTCAAGAACAAATAGATACATACTGCTGAACCACGACTGCACTGAAATAATGTTTGATATCACACAGATGTTCCTATCATCTCTGCAAGTTGTCACTAGCATCGAAAACATTTGTGAACTTAATCCACGGTGGAATGCATTAGCCCTGGTTTCAGTAACCATATTATAGGTGAAGGATGTCGATTGGGATTGGGTGGTCAACCCTTCCCTGTTGTAAACTGCAGATATCGACTAACGATATCTCTAGTCAGTCATTGCACTCCTCAGGCAATAGCAAATTGTAGCACAATAAAGCTAGAGACTAGTGTAGTGAGTAGTTGTGGATTCTGAGCTCGTCAGCTGATCACCACATTCCTAACCTATTTATACACTCGAGATGTAAAATGACCTCTTCAGAATAATCTTACTGGCGACGGACAATGAGAGATGAACATTGTCTAATAACCAAATACTGATAGCGCATGACAATATAGCGTAACACAATTATACAACCTACGCAACATAATTGGCATGCGTTTGGACCAGAGCCATTGCAATAGTAAGAGTACGCAAATCACAAGTTTTGAATTTCAAAATTTCAAATTTCGATACTCGTATGCACCGAATCACCAAAAATGCTTTTCACAACCTCTCAAAATAAACTGAAATACGAGACCCACAACAGACTGGAGTGCATAATACCAAACTAAATACATAATGGGAGCCTTCGAGCTCCGGGATCGACGATGCAATGCCATAAAAAATGAAAGAGGAAAGGTAAAACGGGTTGATGC
>JAOQGN010232427.1:0-10553 GCA_027564295.1 Himantozoum antarcticum | reverse complement strand
AATGTAGCACTCTTTGGTGACAATGTAGCACTCTTTGGTGACAATGTAGCACTCTTTGGTGACAATGTAGCACTCTTGGGTGACAATGTAGCACTCTTGGGTGACAATGTAGCACTCTTGGGTGACAATGTAGCACTCTTTGAAATGCTGTGGGGACAAAACCAACTGATGTGTACTAATTCCTGATACCTTTGTAAGATTGGTGAGCTTTGGGAGGGTGGTAGCAGACGACTCCTAAGGAATTAGTGGTCCAGACCAGAGTTGTCTTTTGACACTGACAGTTGTAATACTGTCTATAACATGGTTGATCGACAGTATTGTTAACAACACATAAATTATTTATCAGTGAATTTAAAGTCGATTAAAGCTCTGGTCCAGACAAGGTTCACAAACAGGCAATCAAAAGCATTTATACCTTGTGAAGAAGGCAACTCCTATATTCAAGTAGGGTGCAAAATTGTTGTGAACCTGGTCTACAAGTTTGGACCATCTACGGTGCTTGGCCATACACATATGATGGAAAAATGAGTGCTAAATAAGTTTTACATAATATGTATTTCTATATTGCATTCATAATTTCTGTCAGCTTTATTTTTTTATCTGTATATGTTTCATTTATGTAATTATGAATGTATTTTAATAGCACTGAAGAATAACTCAGTTGATATTAAGCGCTGTACAGATAACAATTATTATTATTATTAATTATCATTAGTTTCGGACAGAGAAGTTTGGATAGCTATCTCATTGTAAACCTTTCAGTGTCCCCAGTGTTTTGACACGTAGGAATGTAAGTCAATAGTCCTATCCCTTAACCAGCTACATGCAGAGGCATGGGATATATTAAATGGAATAAAGCTGGTCCCCGTTACTGAAAGCTTTCTTCCTCGACCATCCCTGGTGTGTGTTGCAAAACAGATTTATATCTGAGCCTATCATAGGATAACAGTGGTCACCAGTTTCCACTGGTACGCCAACCACTTTGTATGTAAACCAGGAAACATGCATAGCATCGGTCATTTGGGAAAAGTGGTACCGATTTGTCACTTTTCAAGTTAAATTAGTGTTGATGCTGTGCTTTGCTCCTACAATCAATAGCTAATGAGTAATGGTCAATGCTTATTTGTTGAATAGAGAAGTAGAAGAATGCCTGGAGATGGTTTGGACAGCAACGCAGTCGGACAACCATGATATCAATAACTCTCTAAGAAAAAGCATGAGGGAGTCGAGAGATCGTCAGCTCGGTAGATTCTGGATTAATGAGTCAAAAACGGATGTGTTTCGTCACTCTGCTGATGACTGTTGATGACGTTGGTTTAGTTTAGTTGGTTCCATTTTTCACTATTTAATGTATATAGCAATTAGTGTGTAGTTAGTCCTTTTTACAAGCATTCTTCCACTCAGCCTAGCCATACTGTGAGGTTTATTGTTTATTGTTTTAGCCTAATTGGTAACCAAGGCCATAGTTGCTAAATTATTTCACAAACTATAATTAGAATTTGACCTGTATGAAATGCCCGTTATCAGTGCTGACACTGGTGATGCAACTATCGGAAGAGACAGCCTTGCTATGCGTGTATTTCTGTGCCATCTACTTTCATTTGTGTAGAAATATGCTGAAGTTGTCAATTACTCTTTTGAAAACCCAATAGTGACAGTTCCCTCCCCAAGTACAGAACCCAATAGTGACAGTTCCCCTCCCCAAGTACAAAACCCAATAGTGACAGTTCCCCTCCCCAAGTACAAAACAGTTCTAGGGCTGCTTCGATACCAGATTTTGCAAACTGAGACTATCCTGATTTACATGTCAGATAGCAATCTGGATATCGGACAAATGAAACTACCCGAGTCTTGGCAGTTGATATGCTATTAGCACAAGATAATTTATGCTCTTTGTACTGGAAAAATATAAATCTACCAACCCAGATAACTTTTCCATGGTTTTCGATCTACATGTAGTTGGCTTGTCATATTAGAACAGCCTTATTATCATCCTCGGAACTCATGGTATGCAAGCTATGTTCTGGCAGCTCACGCCTAAACTCAAGCACACAAATTAGATGATGTTCCTAGCAACTTTTCGTGTCATTTACTCAGTAGTTTTGTAGTCATGTGATTTACTTATGATCTCTAGGTAGATGATGGGTTGATATTAGCTTGAGGCTTTGGCCGTAGTTGTATCTGAACACAGCAGGCATACTAAGTGCAAGGCAACTGTATATTAGCATATTATCAGGTTTTTCCATTTTTATATTAAGTACGTATTTAATTGATGTACATTTTAAAGTTGCTGCCAATGACAATAGTGTTAGTAGCATATACAGTATTATGATAAGTGTCACCAGAAGCATCAGCGTCATGTTTAAATATATTTGTTTGATAAAATATATTTATTACTTAATATATGATTAAGTAATAAATTAAGTAATAAATATATTTTATTAAACAAATATATTTTAAACATGACGCTTCTGGTGACATTTTTTATCATACAACTTTTAGCTCGAATAAACCTTTTTAAATATCCAGTATAGTGTGTGTATGTATGTAATTATTAAACTACATGTATTAGTTAGCAATTAACAATTAGCATATACGTGCCTTGAATATAGGGGAATGTTTTACAACCTATCCTCTTAACAAAACTCTTAACCATATCAATCATTTTTCAGCTCCGAAATCCGTCCGTTAGTATAATTACTATCTAGAATTGTAGAATTAGTTTTTGGTTTACTATTTTTAATTTATAAATAAATACATGTAATATATATCAGTGGCATTATTTGATGCATGATCATGCATGAATGCACAATGCATGCAATGCACAAGTGCATGCATTCAATTGTTAATTGTTCAATTAGCTGCAATGACGTAATAGTTAGGAATTCCTTTTATGCGTCAATGAATTTTAGGAGGCTATGATGGGAGTTCCCACAGTAATGCAAGTCCAGCGCAGCAATAGCATCAAGTAATAATGACAAACAGAGATGTGTCACCATCGCCATTTTTACTATTTCTTCTTTTATTTGTATATATTGTATCAGTGCTTGAATGTCATTTTACTTTCATGCTTCATAACAGCAAGATGATTAGGTGTCGTGGTGTTACAATAAAGTGACCATTCATTCTCCAGGAATAAAATTGTTGAAAGTGTGCAGAATGTTAATATGTATAAATCAAATAAAATTTACTATTTACAATCATAATCATCTAGAAAGTATAATACATTCATATACATGAATAACAATTGCTGCATATGATAAAGCTTGCACACATCCGTCTGTACAACTGTATACACAATAGATCCCATCTGTCCAACAGACGGAATCAAAAAGTTCCAGTACTAAAGCACTTCTAGTTACTAGTATAGGTTCACGAATGTACGAGCCACAAATGTTAGAATCACTCCCCTCCCCACAAATACCGCTTTAACTATTAATGGCCTAAATACTAGCCCCATTTGATCATTTAATATCATGGAAAATCATAATCTGCGAAGTCAAATGTCGCTACCAAAGAGCAGATGAGTGCGATAAGACGAAAGGAGATTGCTCCATCATTTGAATGACATAAACTTACAAAACAAAACCATTCGTGAATATTGTTTGATAAGAATGGTATAGAAATGATGAGTACTAAATTAAAATAGAGACTGGGATAACTCAGAAAATGCCATATGAGCGAGCTTTCCCAAATGTAGGCACACACCCAACGCCAATAATGAATAGGCAAGGATGCTGCCCAGCCTAACCATGAATTCATACTAAATATGAAGTGCAGGAACAATTATTAAAAAACATTAACCAGATTGTAATAATAATTGTAATAATAAAGATTTACATCCACCTCTGATTAACAATCAAGTCAAGTACCATCGCCCTATGTTGAGTTCATTGTCCTATTTTGAGGTAGATCATTTCTTGGACTTCGATGAGTTAGAGGCTGACGATGATGATGAACTTGAAGAGCTAGTAGACGATGATCGGCTCTTTGACCGCTTGCGTGGTGGTGACTTGTTTGTGGTCTTGCCCGACCTCTTAATGGCCGCACTCCCTGATGAGCCGCTAGACGACGACCTGGTCCTCGAAGCGCGGCGGTTCAGTGAAGGATCGTCTCGAGCAGGTGGTTTAGGGGACCTTTTAGGGGAAGGGCTACCTCTAGCTGGTCTCTTAGGCGACGGACTTCCCCGAACAGTTCGTTTAGGGGAGGGGCTACCTCTAGCTGGCCTCTTGGGCGATGGGCTGCCCTGAGCCGTCCGTCTAGGGGAGGGACTGCCTCTAGTTGGCCTCTTAGGTGACGGACTGCCCCGCGCCGTCCGTCTAGGGGAGGGGCTACCTCTAGCTTGTCTCTTAGGTGACGGACTGCCACGAGCTGTTCGTTTAGGTGAGGGGCTTCCTCTAGCTGGTCTCTTAGGTGATGGACTGCCCCGTGCCGTCCGTCTAGGGGAGGGGCTACCTCTAGCTGGTCTCTTAGGCGATGGACTGCCCCGAGCCGTCCGTTTAGGGGAGGGGCCATCTCCAACTGTTCTTTTAGGGGAATCACTCCCTCTATTTGTCCTTTTTGGGGATGGACTGCCTCGAGGTTTACGACTTCTGCTTCTGCTGGATGAACTAGACCTCTTTCGCCGACGAACAGGAGACCTTGATGACCTAATCTTCTGACGGGGTGACTGTGATCTAGCCGACCGCCTCTTTTCCCGCTCAACTCTTTCCTAGCAACACAGACAACATAGATTATACCAACACAGACAACAAAGATTATACCCACTGGGTAAGGTACTCTGTGGCAAGTAATTATCTTGCATAATTTATCTATGGAAAAGAGCACTCTGTTAGCAAACTATTATCACAACAAGCCGTCATTTAACTTTAGATCCAATACTTTCGACATATTACCCAATTCATGATATATTGAAAGTATTAATCAATCATTTTCCAAATTTGTAGACATTAAAGGTATTATACCAAATAATGAATGTCTATAATAAGTTTGACAAGCTTACACAAACCTTTCGTCGCCTTTCCTCTATTTCCCGTTTTCGTTCTTCAGCTTTAGCTTCTTTTTCTTTCAGCTCAACTTCTTTACGCTCTATGCGAGCTTGACGATTAGCCTCCCGCTCTTTGGCAATCTTTTCAATCTGGTTAAGAGATCAAACATATCCCCAATCAGAATGCAATAACAAAAAACATGGACTGTTTGGTCTAAATTATTGTTTCCATGACAAATAATGCACAACACTTAGAAGCTCGGACTAGCGAATAAGCAATTGTTGCAAATTAAAACTAGTGTATTTTTTTGAACAATTAATTACGACAAAACAGACATTTAATTAAGAATAATAAGAATAATGATTATTGTTACAAACATCATGGAAGAAGTAAAATAGCTGGCACTATAAAGTCTCGTTAAAAATACGTAGACTAGTAGGTATAAAACTGTTAAGAAATCTATTAGTTTTGCACTTAGAGCATATAAAATATTTTCTACTAATTATGCTCCGACAGAGTCAGATACGCAAATAAACACTCTTGCTAACAACTGTGTATGATTGTTGGGTGACGTAGAGTAATTTAACATAATTATTTCTGAGACACAATGTTGACGTAACCACAGACAGGCACATACTAATACTACATACCTTTTCATCTGTGAGAGGCAGCCAGTAGATGGGGGGCTCTGCGGTCGTCTTTCTGAACAAGTCGTCCAGAGAGACTACAGGAATTTCCTCTATAGCATCTGCTGCTCTATCTGTATTGGCTACAAGTCAAACATGCAAGGGCTATTCGAAACAGGGGATACCGAGCAGATACAATTATATGTCATAATAATAATAACTAGTTCCCTTATATACTACGTCGTGTACCTGTTAGACAGAACTTCTATGCGTTGGAATTAACATATTACCGCCTGGTTACTGGGTACAAGCGCACTTTGGCGACCTTTGGCCTTTTGAACTCAAATCGTCCTTTGCATTGCATAAAGCACTGGATGCCCTTCATAAATACACTCGAAGCTATGTAGTTTGTTTTTTTAATAAGCTTTAGACATTTCAAGATATACACAAACCTAAAACAGTTTACCATACTAGATCATGTCAATTATATATCTGCAAATATTTGCATGTTAATTTTGGACACATTTTACCCCATGATGATATATATATATATATATATATTAGCTGTTTTCGCTATTTGATAATTTGCCAAAAATTTATTCCGCTAATATTGAAGCCCTTCAAAACTTACATAGTCGTAATAGTAAAAAATTAAAGGTTATATAATTATATAGAAAAACAACACTTTGTGGGATTATAAATTTCGCTAGTTCAAAATTCGCTAAAAATAACGTCCGCTAATTCGGTTTTGTGCAAGGGATTTGCCAAAATTAAGCCCGCTAGTCATTTCTTCCAGTAGGGTGGAAGGGTTGCTTCCAATTTTGATACACATTAGGGGTACACATTAGGGATACACATTATTGATACACATTAGGGGTACACATTATTGATACACATTATTGATACACATTATTGGTACACATTATTGATACACATTAGGGATACACATTATTGATACACATTAGGGATACACATTATTGATACACATTATTGATACACATTAGGGGTACACATTATTGATACACATTATTAATACACATTAGGGGTACACATTATTGATACACATTATTAATACACATTAGGGGTACACATTAGGGGTACACATTAGGGGTACACATTATTAATACACATTATTGATACACATTAGGGTTTCTTCCAATATTACACATTGAATTGGCAATACTATTAGTAACAGTGCACACACAGAACTACCCCTGTAGGACTGTTACTCTGTACATTAGTGTGTTTTCCATCACGTTTGCTGCCAAATTATGCTAGGTGTTCTGGTTCAGGTTTAGGAATAACAGATTTAATAGCTTCGCGCCAAATACAGATGAAAGAAGAACATAAAAATCTAAAGATTGGTAAAAGCATAACTGACTTTACATTAGCAATTTAATGAATGAACAGGTTGGGGACGACATGGAGATCACGGTGTAACCTATCTATTGGTATCTACAAAGAATATTGACTCAAGAAATGTCAAGCAATAAAATAAACATGTGTAAGAGTAGCGGGGAAGAATAAGTACCGGAGTCACGTCGCCTCTTCCTATCCTCAGTGTCCCTGGAATCTTTGGAATCCCTGGAAGGTCTAGAATCCCTAGCCCTGCTTCTATCAGCATCTCTGCTGCCCTCCCTCTGAGACCCTCGTCTGTCTCCTCTCTTGTCAGCATCTCTAGGGGGAGGCGACTGACTCTGCCTAAGCTTGTGCCTGTCCCACTCTCTCTGCTAACAGATATCATAACAACAGTATCATAGACTGCTAACATAACAAGTAATTACATCCTAAATTACATCAACAAGTTACATACTTATGGTAAAGGGAGACTGGAGATTGTTAGACCAATTCGTTTGCCTTCAATAACTGATGCTCAATTACATTACAACTCAAGATATTCCTAGCATTCTTAGAGTCTAATTCTAAATTGCATATTTGATTGTTTTCAAGAATATCAAATTTCGACAACAGCACACTTTTCCTTTACATAAAAAGTAGTGGATAAAATGGGAACACAGCTTCTATAACTCCAAGCAAAAGAATCGGGCCTTGAATATTTAGTAGCTTATGAGGGCAGCAGAGATTAGAGCAGGCAGAAGCTAAGATTGGTAGGTGGCATGCTGAGTGATAACACTACTGGCCACAGGCTACACAACTGACCACAGGCTACACTCTGACCACAGGCTACACAACTGACCACAAGCTACACTACTGGCCACAGGCTAAACTACTGACCACAGGCTACACTACTGACCGAAGGCTCTCTCTCCTTTCTCCTTTTCTCCTCCAATCTCTTCTTCTCTTCCTCTCTCTCCTTCTCCCTGGCTGCTCGACGTAGCCGTCGTTCAGCGACTGCAGCTTCGGCTGCCTTCTCACGGGCGGCATCGCTCTCGGCCTGACGTCTTTGGGACTCCAATGGTACGCCCTGCAACCTGGCAGATTCCCTCTCCTGATGAAACCCAATCTAATGACATACCCAATTAGTTAATAGATAATACAACATTAGGAAGGACTAACAAAATAAATTAGAGAAAATACAATATTTCCATTACAGCGCATTGTTAGCTACTCCGTTAGCAGTTTTCAACATCAACTCAAACTGAACAGGTAATATTGTGGCAAGCTGAAGAAAATTGCATATTCCTTATAATATTACTTAAAAACAATAATATCTTTTATTTATATCATGCTGTACAAAACAAGAGTTTCTTCTAAGCGCTATTTATACTAAAACTTGTATTACTAAAATTGACACTAGCAGAAACTAATAGTAAACAAATGTGTTCTCAATTTGGACTTAAAGAAGTTAAAATTACACCGTAATTATACTCTGCCAGATGTTCAGCATCAGAATGGTATACAAAGTATGCACATTATTGTCTGGTATACATTATCTGGTATACAAAGTATGCACATTATTGTATGCAAAGTATGCACATTATATATGGTATATGGTATACAGGTATACAGAATGGTATACAAAGTATGCACATTATTGTCAGCAAAATGGATTGTAAATCGATATCATTGCTTTCACGTTTCACATAAAAATAAGTACTGCTGGTAACAGCTGCAAGAGCAGTAATGTTACAGAATATTGTCTTTTTAACACAATCAATATAACTATTTGAAGACTATTTATATCTCAATAACCTTAGGGAGCCAATGATGAAATTGGTGACAATACTATACAGAATGAACTGACCTCATCCATAGTGCCATATTCTACACACAGTATTTTAGGATTGGTTGGTGGCCATCTGGAGCCATGCAGTTCTTTCCTAGCAGACTCTGCACTACTGGAGTCTTGGAACTACCAACATAATACAACATGATAAATAATGATATGGCTGACAAATGCTATACATATAGTCAAGTATGTCTATACAGTATAGGCAAAATGAGGAGATAACTGGAGCTATTCAAATTAGCAAATAATTTACATCAGAAAAGTCAGTCATGCAATTCAGAGATTGTCCACGTTACGGAAATCTGTCTGAGATGTGAACAACCCTTACTAATCATAATCTTATGTTAAATTATATTCAAACACTTTCAAAGTCAATAACACTCATAACTACTGTTGATATCCCGAGCACACGTCATTCAATGCAAATTGTAGGCTTTGCAAAATCATAAATGTTACTTAGCAGCTACTGGGTTACCTTCAGCCGATCAGTTTTAGTGCCTGAACCATTGATGTCTAACTCACCGTCGCGTAGCAATGAGATTTCACTTTATCTATCCAGAAAGCACCTGTGGCATCACTGAGTGAACCATGCTTGGACAGGAGGTCCTTGAGCTGACCAATGGTGAATGGTCTGGTGAGAAACTGAACGTGTATTGTGTTGTTGACTGGGTTACGGGGAGGCGACACCTTAGATCTTACTGGTACAGGCTGCTCCACTGGCAGTGTTATAGACTTGGCAGGCTTTATAACTACAACACAAAGACTTTATACCTTGGAACCACAGACCTGTCAACCTACAGCACACAAACACTCTATACCTTGGAACCACAGACCTGTCAACCTACAGCACACAAACACTTTATACCTTGGAACCACAGACCGG
Organism: Himantozoum antarcticum; assembly: GCA_027564295.1. Taxonomy (NCBI): domain Eukaryota; kingdom Metazoa; phylum Bryozoa; class Gymnolaemata; order Cheilostomatida; family Bugulidae; genus Himantozoum; species Himantozoum antarcticum. The sequence continues at coordinate 866 of JAOQGN010232427.1, read as the reverse complement.
TCAACCTACAGAAATCTGAAAGTGTGAAATCAGCGCGAGGTTTATTGATAGTGTCTATTGAGGGGTGCTATGCATGCACGTGTGGGAGGGGTGCAGCGCCTTCCCAACAACAGGTTCGAGGGTACTCCCCAAAAATATTTTACATACACAGGTGCTAATTGGTGACTTCTGAGCATATTTCTTGCACATTTCAATAGCTATAATGTTAAATTAATACTAAGATATTCTATGCACTAAAATATTCTAAATAATGGACAAAACAATCTATCCACTGTGAACATACGTTGCATGACAAAATAAATAGTTATAATATTAAATGGTTGTCTATACAAATATATATATTTTATTTATGTAAATAATATTTAAATGCATAATTGTCCAAAGGGACACTGGCTATCCAGTTATATTTAGTTTTCCAAGAACTTAAATTCTTAGACTTTCTTTGAGCTTTTCTTGTTCTTGGGACTGAGAAGTGGAGAATCAGTAGGATCACGATCATCTTCATCTCCAGATGAACTTGTTGACAATTCAAGTTCCATATAAATACTCGAAGTTTCAAAAAGAATCTCAAATCACAATGTAAACCATAATCAAACAAGCATGTGAATACTTTGGCGCTATAAGGTTTTACTTTTCCACCAGTGTACTGAAATCAGATCAAGGTGTTAATTGCTCCACCCAACCCACATAATGATCCAATTTGAAAGTTCCAAGCCCATAAATTTTGCAACTGAAAGGTCATGGTCAACAACTTAATAAAGCAAATTGGTCCAAAAGGACCATTGAGAACTGGTCACTATGCAACCTTAGCAACAGAGTGAACTACAGAACACAGAGAAGTTAACTCTTTAGAATTTTCATTGAAC
>JAOQGN010232316.1:0-10553 GCA_027564295.1 Himantozoum antarcticum | reverse complement strand
GAAGTGATGACTAAACCTTATAGCGGTTCCACTCGATCACGCAATGTTTCCTTGACAACACTGATAATAATAACAGAGCGTCGCTGTTCTCAATTGCGTGGCCTCTATGCATGAGAGTAGTGGTGGGACGCTTGTAGCTGAGCGTCCCCCCTTGAAACTAGGTGGTAGGACGCGTCCTACTGGCGTCCCACCACAATTCTACCACTCTATATATGTATGCCCTGTATAAATGTACGTATAAATATTGAATTACCGAAACATCCAAGCCTGAGCCTGGTCACCAAGCCCTCACAAACAAGCGGAAGTTAGCACCCAATGAACTCCATAGCTAAGGCTATGGAGAGAGACAGCCTGGTACTTGGAGTTAAAGTGCAAACCGCCGAGATACTTGGACGAGTTTTATTCCAAATGCTATAGTGTGCAAATTTAAAAATGTTGATTCGGCATGCAATCGTTCCTTTCTAGTTTGCTACTTGAATGTTTACGAGATCTTTTAATGCTAGCTAACGCGAGTGTTAACTCCCGCGTGTTAACTCCCGCGTGTTAACTCCCGCATGTTAACTCCCGCGTGTTAACTCCCGCGTGTTTTAGGGACAGTTTTAAGAGTTAAATTTTATTTGTCATTAAAACGAAGTGATATTAAAATTGTTATGAGAGGTTGCATTGCATAAAATAGATAAAAGCATAAAAATATCAAATAAATCAAACTCATTATAAACTAATAATTTCTCTCGAAAACACTGATTATTGAAAATGCACATAAAAATTAGTTCTAAAAGCATTCCTACCACCAGTATGATAGCCAGTCTACATCCAAACTCCAGTTTCCATTGAATGTTTGGACTCCATAGCTTGATACAATATGATGAATTTACATGACTTTACAGTTAATATTCCTGTGAAATAGACTGCTAAACAATACAACATGTTACCCTCTTGGCAGGTTATGGCACCAGCTCACATTGGCCACTGTGGAGGCCGTCAAACTGCCATATTTTACAGAGCAAGCTGGTCGACTGAAGGAACTCTATGATAACTTTGTGAGTGATTTTGAGCACAGAATAAACCCACTAGCACTCATGGAGATGGCCATGTACTGCCTGCTAGATATTAGAGGTTGGTATGCTGTCATACGGTAATTATTGCAAGCTTTCTGTGATGCATTGTACATGTAGATGTTGTATTTTGCATTTCATTTTATATTCTTGAAAGCCGTTGTTAGATTTTCCATGTTGTTTTTCTATATTGTCAATAAATCACTCATGAGATTTTATTGCCAAGTATGTTGTTTAATATGGTAATCCATAACTTTGCTAGTCGAGGGAAACTCACAGCACATTGAGTGATATTATACTAGTTCAGCAGACAAAAAAATGAAAAAATCAACTTTGTTATTGGGCAAACATCTCACAAGTGAAACTTGAACCCACATCTTTGCAAATAACTAACGTCATTGTAGGAAGACCAGAACGAACGGTAAGCTGATGACACAACATGCTTCTGGCCTTCAGGCAAACACAACAACGATCACTTTGGTATCAGTGTGACCAAATTGACTACCTGGGCTAGCTTATGACGCTTGAGCATTGGGGAACAATAATAAGATTCATTATGGTTATAATGCTATTGATAACATTTAACGTAACTGTGTCAATAAATCAATATTTGGATATAACACTAAATTGTCGATCTGGTTTGCAGACAAAGACGAGTCTGTAAAGTTTGTTGAGAAAATAAAATTAAAGGTAAGCCTTCGACTTAGACCAGTTTATATTAAGTAACATTCAGAATGATAATGTACCATCATAACATGCATACATCAGTTGCTACAATCAGCCATGGCTACATTTGTCAAACCTCTTTATCATGAAACGTAATTTCCCTGAGCTGAAACCTTTCTGGCAGAGGAGTAATGCTAAAGTATGGAACTTAGATGATATATTGTCATAGCTTATGCAATATAATTATATCCTAAATTTGAGTTGTCCAGTTGCTTGGGTGTCATATTGTGATGTTGAATCTGTATGTTGTCTCACTATACCGTTTAGTTTACTGTTTTCTATGTATTGTTATTGACTTCTGCAGATTAAAGGTCATAAAGAGGCTAGTATCTTAGCTGAGACTGCATTGGGCAACATCTATATCAGGTCTAGGGAACTCCCAGAGGTCAAGGTAACTATTCCGCTGTTTAATAAAATTCCTTTTCAGTTCAGTCGACATGCCTCTAAGAGCAAGTTCCTAATTTTCCGTTACGGACACCAAAACCTAAACCGTAAGATGCAAGTCTGAGTTAAGGTGACTGACCTGAAAACAAATTATACTGTAAATACAAATGTTACAGTTTATATTTGCGAAAGACGCTGGTGGCTGCAAGCTTCCAAATCAAGTGGAGTGGATTAATTTTCATAATAATAAAGAATACTTGCTTTTGCATTTTACGTAACTTGTCATTCGACAGCAGAGCTGGACGAGGGAAGCCCACCGCATATCTTACAATTATTATCAACAATTTTGTCTATCTGATTGACATGGAAGAATAGTTCCATGAACGGTTTACGAGTGCTTTAGTCTCATGGTTTAAGTTTAATTAATGCGGTTCACAAGGCTTTAATTTTTTGTTCACTTTATTTAGAAAATAATAGAAGCGACGCAAGTGTCACTGGGGGAGCTGGACGGTGTAACGACAGTACACAGCAGGTTCTATGAGCTATCTAGTGACTATTACAAGCTGCAGGGAGACCATGCCAGCTACTACAGGGAGGCTCTACGATTCCTTGGCTGTATAGAGCTCTCACAGCTACCTAAGGATCGACAGCATGAGAGAGCATACAGTCTGAGTCTGGCTGCACTGCTTGGTAAGATATAATAGCTTGTATAGGATCGAATTTTAGTATGCGGAAAGCAAGTTCGGTGAAGCGACTCAAAATTGTAAACTACTGATAAAAAATAATTGATATGCAAAAAATATTATTTTATCTGTTTTTGCGAAGCTTCTATTCTTGAACATTAATTGAAATCTTGGAACTTGACGATAGGAGAAATAATTTTTTGAGAATTTTCTATAGGGTTGGCAGTTTTATACTTTTTGCTGCCTACATGTACTTACTGTGCAGTCGTAGAGTTATAGTGTTTAGTTGTTAATTAAGTGTGCAATAGGTACATATAATTACTGGGCCACTTTCAAGTCACTTTCTATAGCAAGATTGCCCCAATTTTAAATCTATATACGTTATCTTACATAAATGGAGAAGTTTGATTATTTTCTCTTGCACTATTATGTCGTTTGCTTTTAGTCGGCCATTTATATATTATGTTGTATTACTGTGTTGTAGGTGATGGAATATATAACTTTGGGGAATTATTGGCACATCCGATTCTTGAAGCCATCAGAAATACAGACAAGCAGTGGATTGTGGATCTTATGTATGCATTTAACTCTGGAGATATGGCCAAGTACGAGAACAGCCAGACACTCCTACAGAAGCAGGTATGAGCAGTTATGTAAGAATGGCACGATTGGTTGGCGGTTAGCTGTCTAGCCATATCATTGGTCTGAAGCCACTTGCTTAACATTGAATGGACAGATGGAAACTGTTTAGGCACCTGATTATGATTGGTCAGGTTTGAACTACCTGTAATATAGTAATTATTAGGGCTGCAACTTGATGGCTTTATTTTCACGATTAACGCGATCAGATCAGTGGGAAGATTAACTGGCTTAAAAATCCAGTAGCTCCAGTTTGTCTGGCTCAAAAATCTACTAGCTCAGGCTGCATTAGCAAGTATTTTAAAACATGGAAATGAAATAACTTGATGCACTGTTTTAACGATTTACTAAGTATAATGGGTAGCAAGCAACGCGCGATTGGTTACATGTATAGTTATTATGCCAGAGTGGTACATGTTATATACAAGGAATTTTCCCTTCTTTTGGGAATCATTTCAACGGAAAGATAACTTCCAAATTGCTGCTTCACATGTGATCTGGCTTGTCAGGATATTTGAGTGGAGTTGATGTTTTTGCTGCACATAGAGTATATATATCATCTCCAATTTACCTTCCAGGGTTTCGAATCTACATTCAGTTAGTCTACTAATATTTTTTTTTCTCTTTCAAGTAACAATAATTTCAATGCTAATAATTTCTAATTTTTTAATAGAAGGTCAACTGAGATTAATATTTGTACTTTTGAAGATTAATCTGTAATAATTCTAGGCCGCGGTGCAGCTAGTAATTATCCGTCTTTTGTAAAAGTAATATTAGCAGTATGCAGTGTAAATTATTTGCTGATTTAGAGGCGGCTAACTGGGGTATATCCTAAAATATGGTGAAAGGAGTTCTTAGCTCGACCGAAGATTTGTTGTTACAGGGACATGCTTTATTTCTTAGTGTAGAATACTACTTACCTATATGCGAACAGTTGACCATGTCTTTGATTGCGACTTCTTTCATGTTATAGCCGGATCTGGCCAAAGCTAGCGACAAATTGAAAATGAAAATCAACCTATTATGTTTCATGGAAATGACATTTAATAGGCCTTCAAATAATAGACGAATCAGCTTTGAGGAGATATCCAAAGAGGCACGCCTTCCTATAACTGAGGTATATAAAGCTGTATTTGTATTTACTTGTCCCATAGTGCGTCACCCAATACCAAGTCTGCTGAACCATCAATGGCAGTGCAACAGAATGGATGTATGTGTGGATATGCAATGTGAATGGCTTGCGTGATAATGTTCACGACCTTTTAATGTAATTATGATTATTATTCAGATTACCTATTTTATCAGGTATGCATTACATTGAAAAATTAATATACCGCAACAATCCATTGTTCATAAATTTTGGTTTTACAAAAACATGAAATTGGAAATGTGGGTGAAGTGATGCATATACATATAATATAACATTGGATCAATGATGCCATGCGTGTTGATAACCAGAGTGCAAGAGAGATAATAATTTTTCTATTACTTTGATGGGGCACTTTACCGACCCATTGATATTGTTGGGACTTTCACCTGCCAACATAAATATCTTCAAAGGAAGCTAACCGCTCCCAACTGAATCTACTTTTCTTACACACGAGGTGTGTAAAGTAGATCTTCTTAAAACCGCTTAACGTGTCCCTCATTCTTCTTATTGTGTTACATATAGCTGATGGATCTCAGTGAGATATTATGTTATTCTTTGCTCAGGTGGAGTTGTTGGCTATGAAGGCACTCAGTCTTGGCTTAGTTAGAGGTACCATAGACCAAGTAGAACAGCACGTCACCATGACCTGGGTACAGCCTAGAGTACTCGACCTTACGCAGATTGGTACAATGCAGAAACGTCTAACCCAATGGTGTGAGGATGTCAAACAGATGGAGATACTTGTAGAAAACAAGGCACATGACATTCTTACGTAGTCGTATCGTTTGTTTAATAAACGTATCGTTTGTTTAATAAATGGGGACAATAATAATTATAATATTATATAAATATTTTGAACTTGTAGATACATGCAGTGTATAAAAAAGTATTATAAAAATGTTATTCGAATGTGTATTTTAATGTGGCCGATAATAAACTGAGGGAGACATGAATATTCCATAGCTGTATGCACTGCTGTCATTACATTACGCTGGGTGTGTCATCGATATCTGGAGTACGTCAAACCACCGTCTCCGTCTGCAACTCAATAGGTAACAATAGAGTCGAGGCTGTGGACTGGGTGTCGGTATCTTCCTCACTAAAACACAAATATAATGGCTTGTTGGGTGTCCACATTAATTACCCCATTTATTGTAATGGGTAAAGAACGGACAACTTCAAATTAAAAAACACAAGGTTAAATTTTCATCAGCATGATAGACTCATAATGTAGAAGGTGAACAGAAGCCTAACAGAAGCCTACAAGACGCTAACATTGCTAAGAATTTTTTGGTAATCTTGAAGTTGATCCAAACCTGATGTCACTTGTCACAGAAGGCCCAGCTATGGCAGAGGATGCCAGCAACCGTGAAAATATCTTTGTGTAGTACATGTGTAGTAGTACATGTGTAGTAGTGTTTAGGAGAACATGTGTAGTAGCGTGTACTAGTACATGTGTGGTAGTACATGTGTAGTAGTACATGTAATCCCATACAGTGTATTAATCACTTCACAAAGCTGGATAGATTATTTTAACGTAATTATAACTACCAAATTTTAATTACAATTTATTTATTCATCAACAGGCTTATATCATGTGTCTACAGCACACATTGCCTGTCTAGCCATGGCTCACATCTGCAGTATACGAAATGAAATAAAGCTCGGTCAGATCTGTCAAAGGTATGCATAGGTGTGCATACTGTACATTCCGATAGCCATATTGGCCTTATGTTCCGACATGAAACTTATTTTAAAACCTTGAGGATCCTTAGATAATTTATGGTTGGGGTTTGGGGAACTGGGGTTGGGGCCACTGTCGGAACATGTCACACTGTCGACCTGATCCTTGCTATGGCTTGACCTGGTGTGCATACTATGCCTGTACTAGAATTAGGTCAAGCCAAGGATGCGCATTCCAATAATCCATGACCTATAGGGTCATGCTAAAATAGTTGAATGGCAACTCGCTGTACTAAGTATGTCTTTTCTTTGCTGCATAGACGGACTAAGACATAGGCAGGCATAGGCAGATAACATAATATGCAAACTAACAATGAGCTCAATTCCTTAGCTTTTCATTAACATACCTGATATCAGAGAGCTGAGCTGTACTTTGACTGAACTTGGTGCCACCAATATTCAAGTAGTAGGAACGGTTCTCTAGCATCCTGTCAAGCTGAGCTACGAGATCTGTGAAACTTGGCCTACAAGTGGGCATGGCAGCCCAACAGTTTAGCATCATGTCATGTCTACAACACAAATTCTTGCTTAGTCAGAGAAATTAGATCACTAAATGGAAGAAATTTCTCACATTGCTACCCAATATAATACTCAGACTTGCTTTATTTGGCTCATGAGCTTTATTTGGCCCAACTTATTATCTACTATCACATAAGTCGATAATCTCTTTGGTCTCCTGTATGTGCCTCTGCAAATAATTATAATGAGTATATTTCACTATCGATGGCTAGATCACATAGGAAGATTTGATAAATATATGGCACGAAGGGGTTTGGAACATTCATAGTTGAGTAAATATTGAATTTATCGAGTTTCAAAAAAAAAACATGGACTGCAATAACAGCGTTTACAGAGGAAGTTGTCCGCTCTCAATTACACTATACGAGAGAGAATAACTTCCTTGCAAAGTGTATACAGTATTATAGAGACACTGCAAGAGAATATTTTGAGCATTGACAATTAATTTAAATTTGAAATATTTATGTTCATATCTAAAAATATCAATCAAATTGAATGAGGTCCTGGGTTCAACTCCCACTGCAGATGGGCTGCAAGATTCTTAACCCTAAAGTTGCTCCCTGTGTTCTGATCAGCAGGTAAAATACCGGTCGCCAGGTGGGCTTCCCTCCATTAGTGCTGCTATTGGATTTACACCTAAAACAATGCTAGCATTATTAATACATATACATACATTTCTTGGCTACAGTTTTCTGGTTTGCCCATTCTATATCCTAGCCTGAGAAGATCCAGCAGCTCCGTATTGCCCACTGCGGGGTAAGGACTTGCTCCAAGTGTCACTATCTCCCACAGCAGAATGCCAAATGACCAACTACAAGCATCAACAACAGGTAAAACAGTGAATACCAACTATCGCAGCTATAGGCATAAACAGTAGTTAAAAAGTGTATACCAATCACAGCTACAAGAATCAAGTGCAGAAAAACTGTTTATACCAACTATAGATGCGGACATCAGAAGCAGGGAAAGCAGTGTATACCAACAACAACTACATGCATCAACAGTCTTAAAACAACACCTTCTAAATTAGATGGTGTAGTGTATAAATGTCTTTCTTGGGCTATGCACCTCAACTAGCCATGCACGTGCCAATCCCATGCCAAGTGCACACGACTTTCATCATTTCTATTTCTCCTGTGGCTTACATGACTATAATTATATGTGACCTATTTGGCCCCTCATCATTGCATTCTATTTAAATTAATGACGAGAATAAAATATATAACTAACACATCACTTTGGGTGGTATAGGTCTGATCAAATATGCTCTCAATGGCCATCCATTTAACAGGAAGTCTGCCACTCCCACTCTTATGATAGACTGAGTTCTCATAAATATCTCTAGTTAGACCAAAGTCTGCTATCTTCACCACCCCTCCATCACACACCAGTATATTTCTTGCAGCCAAGTCTCGGTGTACAAACTTCATCTGCGCCAAATACTCCTGAAATAGATGAGAGTGAACATACAATATGGTTATATAGTTGCTGCCATTTGCAATAAACAGGGATGTACCAATACGCTACTTCCACAATACTATATATAATATTATGTTACAGCGTATACATTTTGACAGTATATTAGCATATCTTTAGACTCAATTGATGATTCAGATCTGATTGACAAATCGCTAATTCGCTGGAATTTTTGAGTGTTTGACTTCAATTATTTTTTGAGGTCTGAGCGTGGAGACAGTCAGTTTGTCTAGTAACGCCAAACACTGTTCCTAACTAGCACTATCCACCAGCACAATACTACTCAATTATTCAATAATGAAGTAACTTCTGCCGGTAGAAGTTTTAGTTTTGCAAATTTAGAAAATGAGTGTCATCTACAGAAAGTAGAATAGCAATGAAATGAAAAATAGGACAAAGGGAGGTCTCTTCGGAACAAATAATGTTTCCCGGAGATGCCCAAAATTACATATACAACACTTTTGACGGGCACACAACTCCTTTGCTTTGGAGAGTAGAGAATTGAAAGCCCATTTCAGAACTGTGCAAAACTAGCTATGACAATTTTATAAAATTGGACTTATTGACTAAAAGTTCATAAAATTGCAGATATTCATCACTTTGTGCTGTAAAATTAAGCATGGTCCTGCCATGCTGTCGAATACATCACCTGCTTTAAATAGAAATGATGTATAAATCCGTTACCTGCCTCACAAATGAGAAATTATTGTGGCCGAAGCCAAGGCTGCCATATACGGTGCCAGCTTCTGGAAGAAGGGAGGAGAACCCCTCCCCTCCCCTTCACGCTGAACACAATGCAGAGAAGTAGTAGATACCAATATTCCTGGTCTTAGATATGACTTGACTAAGGATTGAACCTGGGTCTCCAGTATCACAGGAGAACATTCTACCATTAAACCATCATTGTTGGTTAGGATCTTACCATTCCAAACGCAATCTGCCTGGCAAACGAGAGAGACATAAATGAGATATCTTTAGGTCTTGTACCAGGATTGGCAGAGGTAGCTGTGTCATCCGAGTCATAGAGGCTATCGATGTATGTGGTGCTTCTGGGATTGACCGTACTCTTCATGACTGAAATATAGTAGGGATGCAATTCTTTGAAACACAACATATTTAAAATTATGTTCAAACAATATCGGAATCAGATATACAGGTAACATTGTCTCTGATCAGTAGATGAAAAACTGGATGTCAGGTGGGTTTCCTCCGATTAGCAGGTAACCAAATACAAACACAAAAAGCTAAACTTTTGAGAATAAGTTTGTGGTTGACCTCCACAAGCATACATACTTGTATGTTTTGTGTTTCATCACAATTCATATAAATTAGAAAATAAAACAGTCTTTAGTCATTCTACTGATATAATGGGAGTCTTAATTAATAATTACAACATCTATGGGCAGCTCAAGATGTGAGAGGCACAGATGAGAAGTTCACCATTTTACATAAGTAACATGCCAAACGGATTGGTACTTGAGTCAGCAGTCATAGCTGCCTCTTTATGAAATACTCTTTAAAGCAATCTGCATCAATGTCTAGACAAATATGTTTGAGTGTTACTAGCATACTGAGTTCTGCTCTGTAAATATTGGGAATTGCTGTTAGTGCAGTATAAGTTGTAATGGGTCAATAAATCCGCCAAGTTCCAACCTGTTTTGAACTGTTCTCGTTATAGGTAACGGGTGTTTGATTGTTAACAGTAGAATAGAAATAGCTAGATTAAAGGAAGATAACTCTAACAGACTACAATTTAGATGGAGTCTTGGTATCTTAGTGTGATACTTGATAACCTTTGATCTTAGATCATCTTTGGTCTAGAACCTATATGCAAGTTACACACAATGAATCCAATTGTAACTTACATGTACATCCGTTTCCACAGACACATACCTGAAGTATTAGCGGGTTCACGCTCTATTGGTAAGCACTGAGCTTCTCTTATATGTTTGAGGTAGGCTTTGAGGTCTCCATTGGCACAATAGTCCATAACAATACAGGCAGTGTTAGACCGAGTACTACAAGCTAACATACTGACAATGCATGGGTGTCTACCTACGTGCCTCATCAGCTGTATCTCCTTCAGGAAGCTACACTTGTCTTCACCTGTTGCATATTCTGCAACATATTATATGAAAATATGACGTATTAATAATAAGTAGAGATGGTGTATGGACT
>JAOQGN010232205.1:0-10554 GCA_027564295.1 Himantozoum antarcticum | reverse complement strand
CATGTCACAGATTTTGGTGGATTTGGAAGAGTTGAACTGCAAAAGTAGGAATTCCCTTTGGTCTAGTTACCAAACTAACTAAAGTAACTAAACCAATGCTAATTTCTATTTTTGCAGTTCAACTCTACCAAACTCACCCAAAATTTGTGACATGCCATATGTGATAAGCCTACATTTGTTTATTGACAATATATTTACGTTACTTATCTTTTAAATAATTAGTAACATAATATAATTATAATATATATTAATGTAATATATAATACATAAATATAATATAATAAATATATACTACTTCATACAATATAGGCCTACTTCATATAATTATAATAATAATACTTCCTACATCATATAATTATAATATTATAAATATTTATTAATTATTTGTATAATAAATATACATGTACTGTATTGTATATATTGAGGTCAACAAGTTCTTTTTTTTTGCAAATTATTCACTTATACTTATAGTAAACCTCAATAAATAATACATAATAATAATAATAAATAATAATAATAATAATTAATATATATTTACATGTAAATTATAATAGCTCTTACTTTTAATATTATATGCACTTGCATTTATTTGTATGCGTGCTATTAACAGCCAATAACCATATTTACCCTCTGTACTCCAATTCCTTAGGCTTACCACGCCATCTTCATTATGCAGGGAAGGAAAGAAATTTGTGGAAAATATGATGTTGGGTTGAAGTGAAAGTGGAATGAATTTAACTGAATGGCCGCACAAGGTGTAATCTGCAAAAATAACCTGAGAACTAGAGTGATTGAAAAAAGGTGGAGCTATGGAATATTTGCGGAACACATTAAAAAGTTGGACAACTCCCATATATCCCGTAGTAGATAACTCTTAATAAGTACATGTATATCACAATATTATGACAATAAATTATCATTAGAATATCTGGCCATTTCTACAGTGGATGCACTATAAATGGCCATAGACAAGGACTCCTAATACCCTCAATATATATCACATCATAAATCATATCAACGATATATCACAGAGAATAGCCAGAATACCGTACACATACCCCTTATACACCATTGGAACTATTCGAAACCCCCATAGATACTATTGAATGAATGGCATTGAATAGATCTGAGAGGTACGTGTCTTCTCTGAAACGTTGTATGTAATGTATGCAGTGGTGACTGGCACAGTGATTAAAGTCTAATTTTTTCTTACCACTTCGACAGCACGAAAGAATGCCCCAAACCAAGTTAAATTGTATCCAGGCCGTAGCAATAGTGGCATCATCACTGTTGTAGTGGCCAAATTTTAACACATCAACGATAAATATTATTGGAAATTGCAATAATTCTTTACATTTCAATAATTTAATAGTTCCTAAGGTGCTGCATATTAATTAGTAGAAATTTTATGAAATGTTTGAACGTTTATACAGGCTTGTATCAAACCTGTATAAATGCACTATCTGTTTATGCAGGCTTGTCCAGCCTGCTGGAGCCCCTCGACTTTAACCAGTGGACTGGCGTAGTACGGGTGTAGTGGGAGTATAGAAAAGAGATAATTTCTGTGGATGATGAAAAACAGCCACCTACATGTATATAATATATTTAAACTATAAAAAGCAGAAGTCATAATAGTATATAACCGAGTATTACCTGGTTTGGGCCTCAACTACACCACTATGTGTATGGCACTATGGGAGCACTATGGCTGTATGGTTTTCAGAAGTTTTGTACAATATAATTGTACCTGCATTTGCTAAACAGCCGCAGCCTATAAATAGTCCTCTAATTGCTCCGTGTAGCAGCCACAGGACCACAGAACATACCGAGCGACTCAACGGATGATGGAACTACTTTCCTCTTGATCACAGCCCAGACATTCTACCACTAAGCCATGCTGTTCACCCACATATTTTGTACATGTTATATATTAGGCCATGACTATTTGCACCCTAGATCTGTATTTCCTTTCTCATCGTCCAACAAATTTTGATGGGTTGCTGATATATTATATTACCTAAACCCCTTGCTCCCTCATTCTATTATCTTACTCAAAAATTGTAGATTCCCCATTTTTGTGCAATAGTGACTATTTTCAGCTTAGCTGGGTTCTGGATTGTGCGAACACACTTTTCGTGGAGAAGACAACTTCTCCATTTACGTTATTTTCCTAGATCACGGGCTATCTAAAAAAACAGCCAGTCCTGCACCTACCTCGATTCCCCTCTCTCATCTGGATTTTGCCTATCAACTCTAAAAACCACAATGCTCTCATCCAACCCCCTTGCAAACTTTTCAAAAATTCATAACACAGATCTAGGAGACCTATTGCCATGGCCTTAAGCAAATGTAAAGTGACAACTTATTTTAGACTAGCCTTGCTAGCTATCGATGGCTCTACCCAGTAATGGGTGGAGAAAAACGTCAACATCATTACAATAACATCTATGCCCCAACCGAACTAACACAATGAGACGTATCCAATGTGTCACGTATTATAAGTGTACATTAATATAACTAAGAAATGTGCTAAAATCTAATTAAGAAATGCATTGTACGCTAATCTGCTCTTTAAATGGAACTGAAAGCAAGATACCTAGCTAGGCTAACCAAGCCAACTGTTTGGGAGTTACATGCTCAAGGACCGGAGTATATAGGTGTTGACTTGGTTAGCACAACGCAACCGGCTAGGTTAGCCAGGCTAGTAAGATACCAAGTTGGCAAAAATAGTTCATTCCAAGATGTTAGTATTAGTATTTATAGTACAAATCTTGTGCATCTTCCTATCAGATGTTGTATCTCGAATATAAATGAAATGCCACCAGCCCAAAGACTTACAGCCATTACATGGACAAGACAGCATCCCATGGTTAGATGCAGGCATAATATGTTTTTACGAGAAATAAACTTCTGCTTTTTTATCACTTCAGTGATTCTTATGTCATCACAATAGCGATTGTTGAAGATATAATCTAACTTTCAAGGAGAAAATATGGGACAGAACATGGTCTAAACACATTACTGCCCACTGCTGACCAATTGTATACAATAAATGTACAGTGCTAGTAATGGTAATATGGTATATTTAAATATTACGCATTTGAATCTCGAACAGTTTTTGCATAGTTTGAGGAGGTTCCCCATAATATTGTCGATAGATTGGAGATATATGACCAGCTACATACGGATGTGAATGCTGTTTACTAAAACTCGTAAGCCATTTTTTGCAACATCGTCTTTTACAGAAAATGTAATTAACACACCATGTCTTTTGCTGGCACTTGAATTTAGCCTGGCTTGACAAGCTTTGTCTCAGCATCGGCAAATATTAGGAGTTATCCACCGTCAACAAGATTAATTTGAATCGCACGTTAACAAATAATACGGTATCATTAAAAAATCCAAAAGCCTGGGAGGCGGCTATCCAAAATATCTTGGGTCTCCAAGCAAAAGAAGCTAAGAAAATGTTCTAAACATCTTCCAACAGAATGCACTTTTAATGGCTATGCGTTAAATTAAATAATACGTGTACAATGGCATTACACTAATCACTTACATGTATTACATAATTTTTTTTGATACTTGAAATAATTTATTACAAATTTTATTGTTTACGGTGATATAATGGGACAAAAAGCATAATAGGTTAATCTTAATGAAAGGCAAATTGTTTACGGTGATATAATGGAACAAAAAGCATAATAAGTTAACTTTAACGAAAGGCAAATTAGCAGATTAGTTATACCATTTAACGACCTTCAACTGTTTACGTTAATATTACATGTATTGGCTAAATCAGTATAGCAACTAAATCAGTAACTACCAAAATAAATCAAAATTAAAATCTTTAAATACTGCTAGGGTGTGCCAGAAAAGGGTTTTCCATTCATATAATAATACACCTCTAAAGATAATGCCATAAAAAATTACAACTTGCTAGAAAGTTATTAAGCTATTATGATAAATACTGTGTAGTTTTTACAACTACCCGTTACACACCTAATTAATTATTATTTACAAAAGAGTATGGCTGCATCTGATTATATTATATGCAGCTTACAATAATTATTATGTTGTGTGCAGAACCGATATACAGTCTACAAACTGTTGATTTGCTCTTGCAGTTTACAGACCTTCTTCACAATGTACAGATGTCCGCATGATGCCATCATGATGAAGCAGAAGTCATTATAGTTCACTAAAATGTAGGTAACATTAATGATTAAATGTTCACAATATTAAGGCCTGGACACATGAAACATCAAAATTGCTGTTGATGTTAGGGTAATTGTGGCGTTGTAGCAATCAGACAATGAGAATTTGATGTGGGAGTCGACGTTTCCAAGTCTGATTTCCCAGACTTTAAACATTGACTTGCACATCAAATTCTCATTGACTGATTGCTAAAGTTATTGCTTAAAGTTGAAGCAACGTCGCCAGAAACTTTGATGCGTCGTTTGGCCAGGCCTTTAGTTTGCTCGATTAGTATTGTTTTAGGTCGTAATCAACAGAGAGTAGAAGAGCTAGTCGGGGGAAATCTACCTGACCTCCAGGATTTCATCTGAACACAATGAGAAGGAACAACTTTAGCATAAAGTATCTTGTCCAAAAATTCTTAGCAAAATTTGTTTGGACCGCAGCTGGAATAGTAGCCAGACCCGCATGATCGAAGTTCCGCAATCCTAACCAGTTGATCATCCCTACTCCCAAGTGCATGACCATCCATACTCCATCATTTGAGCAATTATTTGCATAATTTGACAATGTATTTAGTATATTTATACCAACCTGAAACTCTCCGCAACTCTTCTCTAGGATCCAATGGGAACTTCACACAGTTAACAAATAGCTGATAGAGTCGAGTGGCAATACTCTCTTGATACTCAAGGTCTCCACCAGACTACAATAACAAATACAGCATCCATGATACCAAATATCATCAAAGCCACACTACACTACGCACTACATCAAAGTCACACTACACTACGCACCACACTACATCAAAGTCACACTACGCTATGCACTACATCAAAGTCGCACTACACTACATCAAAGTCACACTACACTACGCACTACGCTACATCAAAGTCACACTACACTACGCACTACACTACATCAAAGTCACACTATACTACGCACTACATTACATCAGTCGCACTACACTACGCACTACACTACATAAAAGTCACACTACACTACGCACTACACTACATCAAAGTCGCACTACACTACACACTACATCAAAGTCGCACTACACTACGCACTACACTACATCAAAGTCACACTACAGGATGGAAAGAAAATTGGTAAAATGAGCTTTGTCGAATAATTATCGAATCATTCAGCTACCGGCCAGCTATGAAGGCAGACCTTCCACCAAACTACCAAACCTGAGGCAGCAAGCCTGAGGCAGCAAACCTGAGCAGCAAACCTGAGGCAGCAAGCCTGAGGCAGCAAACCTGAGCAGCAAACCTGAGGCAGCAAAAGTTGCTAAAAGTAATGCTAACTGAACACTTGCTGCATTACTTCAATAAACTTTCCAGTAAAATACATAAATTCTGTGATTTATGTATTCATTAAAATTACTTTTTTACCCATCTTCAAATGAAAATCCGATGAATAGCACAACTATTGTATCGCGTATGATAACTTCTAGAAAGCATATACCTGGAGATTTAGGGATGGATTAAAACCCACATTTCAGATCTAGGACTCGGATCTTCATACCTAATGTAGGCAAAATGTTTTCTTTCATTTTTCAATTCATCATATAAAATTATAACAATTATTTGTTAAAATAACTCAACTGCCATTCACCGCTCCATACTCACTAGTAAGTAACGGTAATACTATTATAATAGTTATTTTAACATCCTTTATACAGTTAAAGTTACTAGTTAACAGAGGTGCTGGAAATGACATCCTATCAAGTCTAGATAAAGTATCAAGTCTACATAATCCAAGTCTCAAGTCAAGTCCCAAATCTCAATAGACAGATGAATGCCTCTTTAGTATTTAGACTTATGAAAAATTGTACTAATATACATACATGTACATGTACATTACACAACAATAACAGTAAATTAGCTAAAACTGATATTGCAAATAACTATTTCTAGTTTATTTACTTATGATCAGAAGAAATATTACGCTGAAATTGTAAGCAATCTTGAAAACAATAAAATAAACATAATTATTTTAAATTTGGAGTTATGAGGACATTGTTATGAGGATAACTCTAACCGTCAATAGCAAGACATTGTATATGGTAAATGCAATCAGCTATTGTAAAATTATAACGTATCTATAACGTATAGCGTACGGTATGTATAACTTTTGTTACATTTCCGTTTTAATGAAAGAGAAGCCTCTCCATTGCAAAATAAAAACTTAAATGTCGAAACTTATTCTGTTTATGATTATACTTCTTCATGCAAATGAAATGTATTTATCATTCCTACAGCATGGTAAGTCTCAAGTCTCTTCTTATAACTATAGCAAGTCACAAGCCATTTTAAGCAAGTAGCAAGTATTTGCCTTCCAAGTCTTACGTTTTCAAAAAGAGACTTAAGTCAGACTCGAGCCCAACAGCTCTGCTAGTTAGCATTGATTGCTTGAAAGTATGCAGGCTTCTCAATCACATGGCACTGGAGTAGCATTGCAGTCAATATATTCTAACTGTATAATATAATAGAGGGCTTAGCATGGAATTGTTTGAAGGCGAACTCACAATTCCAATTTCGAAGAAAAATGGAATCGATTCATCCTACCTGGAGTTGCCTGGACTATCATTAATGCAAATGTACATACACACAATCGCAATATTACATAGAACCACTTAATTACCGGCTTCATGATCCGTTAAAATTGCATGATTCGACTTTTGTTTCTTCTCAAAATATACTGTAATATTTATGTGTGGGCATTGCTATTCATTGATATTTTTGCATTGCGATTGTGGTAGGACTACGTTAAATTATAAAACTACATGTTGCATTATTAAATATATATCTTACTCATTAGTATTTCTATTAAATATATAATGCTATTGATGGTTAATGCTACACATATCATGTTGAGGATTGATCCACATATTATTATTTTACATACTGAATAATAAAGTTATTCAAAACAGGCAGACGCATCGGACTTCTGGTTGATGCCTAAATCTTAAGGTTACCTCCTCATCACAAAAAAAACATAATTGATGACTGTAAACATTTTTTTCTCGTATGTGGTATCCATCTGGTCAATTACCATCAATCAATAATTACTAATTAAGATAGAAACTATTTAGTGGAGGGAGGCAGTAAGAGATAGTTTGATACTGGGAGGCTGTTCCAAACTTAGCCAGTTTTATCTAAAAAAGAGGATCTTTGATGATGCTGTGTGTTGCAGTACGGAACTGCTGTATCTCTGACTGTGCATCCTAGTAGATAAGACTGGTTGCTGTAGTAGATAAGTGTTGATGGCACTATCCCTGGCAAAGTGAAGCTCTCTGAACACAGTCTCCTATCTCTCCTCCAATCTTCTAGTGAGTCACAGCCTAGATTATCCATTAGACCTGTTTTGCTGGTCTGGCTCTCTCTGTGTGATTGATATTGCACACTAACCGCGCTGATCTTTATTTGGACAGCCTCAAGTTCGGTCTCTAGTATTTTTGTCAGTCCCATGCTCCGAAACATATCTGCATGCATATTCCAGAAACAGTCTCACTAGTTGTTTACTGCCCAAGATTTGATGTATTGACAGTGAGAATGCTTCTTCCTATGAAACCAAGGAATCTGCTAGCCTTAGATGTCAACTGAACTATGTTTCCATGTCACCTCAGTTTTGCATCAATAGTTACTCCTAGGTATTTGGTGTGTTACTACTTTAGGGATGTTGGCCGAGCGTAGATTGAAGATGTACAGGCGGTGAGATCTTGCGGGAAAATTATATGTGTTGACATTTAACGGGTGGCCATGTCACACTTCTCCTCTGTCTCCAGTCTGGTGAGATCTTCCCACAGATGTTGAGAGGTGCCGGAGAGAATAGTGTCGTCTGCAAAGAGTCGTACACAAGAGGCAATGTATTCTGTTAGATCATTAATATAGAATAGGAAGAGCGCTGGTCTGACGAATGAGCCCGGGTGAACTCCTGAGTTGACTTTGGCACAAGTTGACTCATATCCATTATCATTACCATTATGTTTTACCATTATCTTGTATGAAGTGGGGGTCAACCCATGGGTCGGCCAAAAAGTGATTTGCAAGAGGTTTATGAGATGCCCATATTGGAATTAACTTTTCTCTTAGGGTCTCCAGACTGTGCAATACAGCCTGACTTTCAGTTAAAAATTATTCATATAAATCTTCACCTGAACGCCTAGAAAGCCATCAAGTATGATTTCCGGATTTGTTTTGTTCCTAAAAATCGTTATATGGAGTGTCCACAGCCAGTTGGAATGGTATAGTAAGACAAAATTGTTGCCAAAACGCCAATCGTGCTACTCGTACCCATTGAAAAGGAAGTTCCCAGAATTCCAAACACCAATGGAACTCCCCAAAGAATTAATGCGGGTGGCATTAGCGCGCAACAACCTTTGTTCTGGCGATTTGTGCTATGTAGAGGTTGAACTCCAAGCCTTGTGACATGTTCCTGCGGGATGTCGCATCAGCACGAGCGGTTACTGACGACTTAGGTCGCAGCTATTTAGTGCTTTGGATGCTGGGAACTTCCTTTTCAATGGCTTCCGAGGAGGAAGCCATTGAAAAGACAATTTTGTAAGTAAGACAATTTTCTCTTACTATACCGTTTCAACTGGTTGTGGACACTCCATATAACGGTTTTAGGAACAAAGCTAATTCGGAAAACTGACTTGATGGGTTGCTAGGTGTGCAAGTCAAGATTTATATGAATAATCTTTAACTAAAAGTTAAGACTGTATTGCACATTCCGGAGACCCTGGGGAAAAGGTAATTCTAATGTAGGCATCTCATCAACCGCTTGCAAATCACTTCGTGGCCGCCCGTGGGTCAACCATTTGAAAACTTGCAGTGCGCTCTTGCTCATAGGTGGTTCTGTAATTTATACACCTCGGACTGCTTCCTGGTCTATTTACTTACATATAGGTAAATAGGTATAGGTAAAGAAACTAGCGTGACATCGGTTGTGCCACAGGGCTCCGTTGTAGGCCCATGTCTCTTCTTATTCTATATAAATGATCTGCCCGATAACCTGAATTCCAACGTCAAACTGCTCGTGGATGACACGATTGTCTACAACACAGCTTAAAATATCAAGACTCTCCAGGATGATCTACTCAAACTGGAACTGTGGGAGAAAGAGTGGGACATGGAATTGAACGCACTAAAATCTGAACACATCACATTTTCACTCAAGTGAAGGCCATCTGACAATGTTCTCTTCCTCCACAACACCTCAATACCAAGGAAAAAAGAAACCAAGTACCTTGGAGTTTTACTCAAAAGCAACCTGAACTTCCCAAGTCACATCACCGCTATTGTTGGGAAAGCAAGCAGGAAACTAGATTTTATCGGAAGAAACATCCCCACCAGAGCTCCACCGATCATAGCAAAGGCCTACAAGCAACCCGCCTGGCTATGGAGTATGCTTGTGCCTTCTGGGATTCACTCAGAGTCAAGAGCGGAAATTAGAAGTGGTACAGGTCCGAGCAGCCAGATTGGTCTACAGTCTCAAACCAACAGACAGGACCACAACTATTACAACCCTTGTGGCTAATCTCAAGTCGGACCCACTCCCAGAGAGGAGAAAACACCGATGCCTCACTGTGTTAACAACCTATACTTCAAGACTGACTGTATACGAAAAAATATCTTGCGTTTCATCCACCCCAACGCTCCACAAAATGCCATGACCAACAATATCTAATTCCACATTGCAGAACTAAGAAACATCAACATTCATACTGCATCAGGACTGGATCACTCTTCCTCTGGATAGTCGCTACCTGGTGGATAAACCTGTACCAAGTAATTAACACCTTATACTCCACGACTAGCCTGGCAAATTAGTCGTGATTACTATGTATATTATTATTATTCTTTATTGAGATTTGCATAAAGTATGATAAAAATGTAATATCAACTTGTTGATCACATATAATATGATGCAGTATTACAAACTACAAGCATATAGCATAAAATATTGATAATAAGCGAGCTAGCTATTACCATACAGACCGGGTACTGATAAGATATCATTTTCACCTTAATGTAATTATAATAAAACATACGTTACTACGTTACTACTCTGTTATGGTGTAAGAATGTACATGTAACATAAGAGAAAAAATAAAGAAATAAAAATAAAACAACTATGCTTGGTATTAGGATTGAGTATTTGTTGTATGTATTGAGTAAGGATTCGTTACATTTATAAATCTAGACTAGAAAGCTATCCTCAGGTTCCAATGAGTGCAATGTGGTAAACGTAAGATTAAGAAATGACGATCTGCCGAAATTGGTACGAAAAGATGGTTTGATGTATTGGGTTGCTGATATTAACGAGAGCTGGTGTGAATTGAGGTAG
>JAOQGN010232094.1:0-10554 GCA_027564295.1 Himantozoum antarcticum | reverse complement strand
CTTAGAAGTTACTGTCTAACAGTTTCATTAAGCGGTATATAAGCGAACTAATTATTATTATTATTATTATAATTATTCACTGTTATTTGGATAAATACATACTGACTAACTTCTTTACAACTTTTGGTCAATCGAACAGACGAACCAGTTAATGGAAAATTGTCATTCTCCAAAATTTATGACTATGACGCTCCTTGCTCTAACTGTTAACTGTTAACTGTTCTCTTCTCCTTCTATACTCTCTAAAAGTTATTCGATGTATGAGATATTTAATATATATGTTTTTACCATTCTACTGGTGTACGGTGCACCCTATTTAACTTATAGGGCTACGTAACAGTCGACCGACTGAGAATTTCCAAGTCTATCATAGAAGATAATTTGTACCAAGACCTATACTTAAGAGTTAAGGTCGCTATCAACCTCAAGTGTGGGATTGTGTGGTTGTAAGTGAGGAATAATATGGACAAAACATATATTTCTTGATAAGCTCGCTACTTGATATAAGTATATTGATTAAAATCGGTTACGGGAATCACCCTCAAGACGATCTCAGAAGGAAGGCAGATCGCCCTCGTGTTTCTAACCCATTATTCTGAATTCTGAGCTGAGAACCTGCAGATACCATCTCTTTTAAGTCAATGAGCATGACACGACCCAGGATAATTTTTGAAACCTATCTATTTGTAAACTGCTTTTGCTTTTTGTTACTGCTCCCTATTTAACGGGCCTCTTAAGCTCGAAGCTTGTATGTGCAGCAGAAGCTGGGTGTCAAATGAAGAGCTCAACTTCACAACAGGATGGACCGGATGGGATTCGAACCCAGGAGTTTGTGGGCGGCGCTGAGCAAAAATCTAGCTACTGAGCCACCCTGTCTTGCGGGGTCACCGAAATGAAACGATACTGTGAGCCGTTTGTTTGTTTGCAACTAGATATACTAGGTGATCGAACACGGAACAGTGTGATTTGTTATAATGCTTGATTACCTTTACTAATTATTGTTTTGAATATTTATAGCAATTATTGTCCAAAGATGTTTATCAGACCACTTGATTCATGAATGCCATCATAAATAATGTAAACATTGTTTGTATTTACATTATTTATAGTGTTATGTAATTATATTTTGGCAATTTGAGTATAGCACCTCACCTTGCTATTACTTGGATACTGCTTATATTATTGCTCTAATGTTGACTTTTGTTTGATGGTATTATAGGCATAGCAAAACATTATGATAATAAATATCACAATAATAATTACTAATGTTTGCTCTTTCAACATAACCAATTTTCACGTTTTGAAAGGTATGTTGCAAATAGCCTTATTATTATAATCTAGTAACTGCACAGCTTAGCATCGGATATGTGTTACACTTTCCGTTTTCCTGTATCATCATGTTTACATGAAACAGTCCGCATTAACCAAGGTTCAAATTCTATAATGTTGTAACCCGCAATTACAGAGGTCAATTACATTGGCATATGGTTAATTTTGAGTTGAGTGTCTCTCAACAAACGAATGTAACACTTGGTAGGTAGATATAATAGTGGTAAAGTCTACTTAATGACTTTGCCTATACGTTTACTAAATGGTTCCCAAGTCTACACTATATTATCTTTGTTGCTTGCGTTATAGGCTACTTCTTTTGCAAATCTGATGTCCTCTAACGTTATAATCATGTACATGTAATTGTAATTACATGTAATATACATGTAATTATAAACCTGTAACATTATAATCAAATAACAGCAGATTATTAAATTGTTTTATGCCACGGACTACCGGAGATAAAATTGGTAGTCTCCTATTGGAACTGGTAGTTGATCAGTTTTGAAATATTTTTAAACTCCAAGGTCTCCCTCTCCCACTATTAGCGGTCTACAGAATCTATTTTAACTTGAACTATTTACCGGTCCATTTTTCAGTGCCAGTCCAATATAATTTCTCGCAAAAGATTCTCAATTTCCATCAAACTTTATTTTTCTTGTCCTTATGCTCCCATGAAACATTAAATTACCACTTGCCAGAATTATATGTTATCTACCATAATTATATGTCATCTGCCAAAATTAAATGCTATCTGCCAGAATTATATGCTATCAAAAAGCACAACTAATAATTTATATAGCTTGAACTTATAAGTTATAATGTTATATTCAGATCAATAGATGTGTGATAATCTGCTATGCACTTTTACACTTAATTTAATTAGTTAATAATAGTGCAAGTGTATTACATCAATTACTATTCTTTAGCTTTTAACTTGCTTTGTGCTAAGATTTTAAAGAATTTAATCAAACGATATATAGTAGCTGTACCTATGAGTAGTTTGTCTACTATTGTTACTACAAAGCATATTTTAACTCCATACTTGGCAAAGCTTGTTATTCATGAACCTAGGGCTTGGCTTGAGTGGTTTGGCAATGCTATTCAAAATTGTATTGCCTAATACACTCTTATCGATAAAAATGATATCTTTGATAAATGGCTGAGTGATTTAGCTATAAATACACTATTGTAGAAAATTAAGCAACCTTGTGATTGCCAGAAGGAGTAGATCTGCAGCGGGTTTGAAGAGCCGATCTGCAGATGATGTGACGAAGAAGAACGGCCATTGTTGTTTACCAGCAGCAGCATTCGAGAGAAGGAATAGAAAATGTCATGGAGTGCATGGTGAAATTTACAGTTTTACAATTTACAATTTCATATACAGTTTAGCAATGCATAGGACAATCATTATTGTAGAGTCAATACAAATGTAGCAACTCTACAATGGCTTGAATCTTCTGCTCATGTATATTTTATGCAGTGTATATATTCACGCTGTACAATCACTGCTCTTAGCCCATCTCTCACCCTATTGATTGGTCTCAATTGCAGATATGCACACATTTTGCAACCATGACTGCATACATACAGAAAGCAAATTGGTGTTGCAATAATCTGATATGATATTGAAAGGCTATAAAAATATTGGCAAATAAAGCTAAGTGTCAAATCCTATGTAGAATTGCTCACGGTTAGCTGCAGGCAGAAAGTTGAAATTTGCAGAAATGTTTTACGCTATTCGAGACACAGTCATGTATTGGTGGAATATTTTATGCACCATTGTTTATCTGTTTGGAAAGTATCTGACCTCTCTTTTAGCAGCTTGTGGGCGTGGTGTTATTGCTGTTGTCTTTACAACGTTGACCTGCATTGCTATGCTGCTTCCAGTCTTCATGGGCAGCCCAGTTACTTCAGCAACAGTGAAATCGGAGGCAAGTTCTATATATAATAGCTCAAGAGTATTAAAATCAACATATTATTTATTATTTGTCTATTTTTTCCTCAGCATTTGAGTAAAAATTAGACAAATCATATATCTACCAGGTATTAAATTTGTTACTATATATTTTACTTTTTTGAATTTTGTCATCAATTTTGTTGACGATGACCACCAGAACTTGGAAATTGTAGAACTAATTTTGTCCATCTTATTTTTATCTATGGGTACCATGTGTCTCTTATAACATAATTATTTTGTGTGGCTTGGAATCATTTTGCAACTTTAATAATGATCAAATGATAATATTATTATTTTACTACTAAAATATGTGATTTCGGGCAAAGAATTTGATGATCAACTAGAAACCTCATATTAAAATGTGGAAGTTTGTTTACTCATGTTTCAACTATTCCTTTCAGAGTTAAAAACATAACTGAACTATGGGGGATAAAATTCTGGTGAAAGCCTAAATGTTAAACGGAAACTATAGCGTAATAAACAGCTACAAATTAAAGCAGCTATGTAGCTGTTTTAATTATGTAGCCATTTTAAAGATCATAGAAAATAATTAGGCAATGTATTCTAACAACTTTTGCCAACAGTTACTACATAACAGTAAATGATGCTGATTACTATAATATGCTCGCAGTTCAAGCTGTTTGTGAACTGTGATTAAGGACTTTATCTTATGTTGATATGATGTTTTACATTATGAATGTTTTGTTAACACCCACGGTAATTTCACAACGAACTATCACTTTACTATAATGTATTAGAGTTAATCCTGAGCATGTTTGATAATCGAAAAAATATACTTAAATCACTTTTTCCATAAATGAAAGATTAATTTCATAATTCAAATAATTTATACAATTTACCACACAAGTTCGTAAATTATGGATTAATGAGATCTATATGCAAACTTTTGCAAATTTTTCCTACTGCGTTTAATTTGAACCGGTTTTTGTCATGCAGTTGATGTGGTAGAGTAAATTTCATAAATTCGTCAAATAGAGATTATTGGAGATTTAGGGACTACTAAACATTGCAAGAGCAAAACGTGTTAGTGCTACAGTGCTACGCTCCAAGTCTCTCTTCTGCCTTATCGTATTGGATTTTGCGACTGTTCATTCTTCCTAATACTGTATTACTAGTATCTGTATGGTTAGCTAATCTTACTTGTTGCCAACTAAACTGAATATGTAAATGTCCGTCTGCAGTTGCTTGCTATTAGTATCACATTGCAACATCTTGGAAAGTGCATTCATAAAGAATAAACCATTAATTAGCAATCTAGACTCATGGTTATTATCGTGCTATATGCTATGTAGACAATATTTTGTAGCTGTATACTAAAATAATTTCCATGTGCTTTTGAACACTTTTATATGCTACATATTTTGTAAATGCAATTTCTATGGTTGCTATTGCAATGTTATCACACACAGGCTGCACCTGCACAGTGCACCAACTCACCATAATTGTAACCTATTAATCAAAATACTGATACTATACCATCAGATTGTTACTTATCGCAAGCCAGTCACTGTTTTGACTGTACTCCAATTATATTTCCTTACTCTATTTTAACATACATATTATAGGTGTAGACTGAAGATGCATGGTAAGGACATGGTAAAACTTTTTATACCATTGTTATAATGCCCTGCCATTATGTCAAAACGTACAGTGTTAGTTCAGTACAATTTAAAAGTGGAGCTAGATTTATATTATATCATGATTATAATTAAGATATTACATGTTCAGCTATTTATATTATGATACCATCATAATGCTTGGTTGCGAAAGCATTGGCATTACATGTGTATAATAGACTAATCACAAACTGCATGTAGTGTATTGTGATCAAGTGGGCGGGGCTTAGAGCATATTATTATGTCTGCGTAGTAGGCTCACTTCATTACAAGTAAAAATGTGTTAGTGTAGAACGGTTGTGCTTTTAACGAAAGAAGAGAGGAGATATTTAAACTTTTATAGCAACAAGAGGCTACTACCACTGCCTTGTAGAATATACAGTAATAGGATACCGTCTGAGTACTCGGATAATATCTACGCGAAGAACGGACTAAGAACAAACTTACAATTTTTACTTGTCTAGGAGGAAAATCCAACCGGGCTAATGAAAATCTCAGACAGTACACTTCAGCTTCAGTCTAAGAAAATGGAGAATCGAGTGACTCGTCATGAGAAATATAATGGTAAGTGGTACCTGCGAGTGACCAACAGTTGCTATGTTGTTTTGGTTTGTTGAGGAGATATTAGGAATCGCTGATGTAAACAAGATTTTAAATTGATTCGTAGAATTATCATTTGATATAGCTTTAAACGAACACTCGATGAGTATGGCAAGGGAATTATGTTTGACATACACCGAGCACTGTGGCAGCATTGTATAACATCATCATGGTTAATACTACAATAATAATGCAGCCTTGGTATCTGCAAAAATGTTCCAAGTTTCTCAAAGCCTAAATGA
Organism: Himantozoum antarcticum; assembly: GCA_027564295.1. Lineage (NCBI taxonomy): Eukaryota > Metazoa > Bryozoa > Gymnolaemata > Cheilostomatida > Bugulidae > Himantozoum > Himantozoum antarcticum. Next base: position 4,786 of record JAOQGN010232094.1, on the reverse strand, counting down.
TTAGCAATAGCATTTCAACTAAATAATCTTTTGATTGACTTGTCAATACCCACAAAAAATTCTAATGAAACTTGGTTAATGTTATACAACTCATATAACTAAACTGGTTTGCTATGAGGGAAGTGAAACTCGTGGACACCAAAACAATACACTATTTTGTAGTAACGCTTCAGCAATAGCATAATGATTTGCCACAATCAGTCATAGTATTGCGTAATAATTACGTACACCGCGTCACGTCGCAAAATCAATTTGTATAATGCAATGTTTGTAATAGCTCGGTGGGGTGGAAAAACCAAAATAATCATGGAATAGAATTTCTTATATTTTATGCTTCACTTGTAAATGAAATAAACTTGGGCATGACCGAGCTATGGTTGCATGGAAAAGCTTTACAAAGATTATAGTGGCATGGATTATAAATAGTTTCCTCGTTTCAAATGCAGTACTAGCAGTATCACTGGTCTAAGGTCGCATATAATATTCACCAATCAATAATATCACAATGTTATATTGAGATTGCCTATAGCTTATTCCATGGGGGGGTGACGCTTGTCAGTGACTCATTGTAACATCAGCGTATGTAATAATTTCCATCAGATTATCATGCCAACGTCTTTTTGTAACGGTAAATATTGTTGAAAACAAAGATCTAACATGTTGAAAACAAGGAAAGCAGCAAAGGTGTGTTGTAACTTCTCTAAGCTGTTTTACGTTATGTTTCTCCAGTTTATTTTAGTACCCACTAGCCTACCACAGCTTGTACTAAGTGCTAGTTAGGCCATTGCACAATCACTGAACATTTTATACTCGTGCAAACTGTTAATGAAACTGATATTTTATGCAATAATGAGCATAATAATAATGGACATAGCCACATTATTCCATTCCTCGGTTTTTTTAAAATAGTTCACCGTTAATTAAATGCACAAATATGGTATGCTGCAAGATATTGTGGGTTGTGAAACATTTTTTAAAGAAATTCTCTTCCTAAGGCGTGGTGTGAAAATCTGTGTCCTGACAATCAGCGGCATTGTGTAGGTTGGGACTGTTTTTGCGCAATTACATGCCTGGAAAAATTAATTCAATAGGAGCAGTGTTTTGATGGCCTGTAGTGGGCGACTGTTGCCGTATCGAATAGTAAAAGAGAGCAACTCTTCTAGTGTTAGGTGGTATGCGCAGTATAAAACAAGCCACTAGTCTATAATATAGGAAGTCTTTGATACAATCTATGACGTAGATGTAGATGCATCTCATGTGAAACTATCCTACACTCGGCAGACATATTCTACTCTCTAGCAAGCAGCAGCACACTTTTACAGTCATTTGTGAATACTGTAAATGTTTTTTTTGTTCTTTCTTTGGCTTGTTTCCAGAGAATCAATGATTTAGATTGCGGTGAATACGATATGGGTGAATGTCAATTCTATTGCTGACAATACAGAGGAGTGTCGAGTGACTGCACGATTCTAGTTTCAAATTGTATTTGCTTATTAGGCAGTGGTTTTGGTTGTGTATTTAGTGCCTTGGCATATGATTAGAGATACGACATGCTGTATATACGACATATGCTGTATAGTTTATAGTATAATAGATTTTATCACGATACCTTATCTGCCCGGCTGCTAAGTGAGGTGGTGAATCATAGAGGTTTTACTAAAGTAGTTGACTGACGTTCAATCAGTCTTCGACAATTGATTAGTATTTATTTTATTATGTTCAAGATTATTTGGGATTATCCTTGCCGTGGGAAAGAACTGAATAGATGTATTACTTGTGCAATGTGTATTTTATTCGCATCATGGTTTATTGGCTCAATTATTTTACAACTACGGCTTAACAACTGTGTAGATTGTGTAGAGACACAATCACTCGTATCACTCGTAATAATAAATGTATTCCGTTTCTTAGGACTGACCTATATGATTATTGTGTCGTAACATATTATTTAGGGTTTATGCTTTATAGCCAGTTTAGCAACTCAATAAAGCTGGAGATCATCAGCAATGCCACGCTACTTAATCTGTTTACAAATATCCTATTAGTACTATAATCTTTGTTGGAACGAATGTGCTATTGTTTACGAATGCGGTGTAAACTTTGTTGAACTAACCATGTTAAGTAGTGTATTATTGACTAGAGAATTGACCCTGTCCACTTCAAAAGAGCGAACCAACATTATTGTACACATTATTCTGGAGGTTAAGCAACATTTTAGATAATGCTAAATTGCAATTACTGTGCCATTAACTAGAGAATTGACCCTATGCGTAGCACTACTAGCAGTTTATCTCAATTCTCTACGTTCTCTAAGTAAAGTTACTAATTACGTTCACTGATTGCTAAATATTGATTGTGTATAACATTAGAGGCGTTGCATCATTTCTATACAGTAAATTACTGCGTATTTAACTTTGTTTATACTTTCTTAACTGCATTGCATAATCCATGATTTGATTCACTTTGCAGTGTTCCTTGGTGGTTCCTGTGGAGGGAGAAAATCGCCGACAACGTGGAGAAAAGAGGTTGCCATTCCGCTGCTCACAGAGAATGAGATAACATTCTTTAACCCAGTAAGTTCGGAGAGTGTACCTTAAGCAATGGGGAAGTAGGCCAGAGTGACTGACTAAACTACTTCTGTTAGTGCCACAACCATAATAGGAATGAGATCGCATTAATTTAATTTAAAACTTGCCAATCATAGTCTATCAGCAAATCACACCGCTAGTGTAAGCTCTTCAAGTTCCAGAGAGATTAATAGCATATTACGACAAGCATCTTATCCAGCATGGAGTGTCTTGTTGTTGTAGTCAATATCAGAAGGACTTCCTTAAAAAATATGTACGTGCAGTTGAATTGCAATTATTCAAATTGGCTTAGTGGACACATTGGGGTAATGATAACTCCATGCTTTGAAATATTGCCTCATGTACTGATGTTTTGTATTTTTCCTCTTCTAGCAAGTTGATACTTGGACACATGATTTAATACACAAAGAAAACAAAGCCAAAGAAAACTCAGACTGGCTGCTTTTTATGTTGGAATCCAGTACACGAGGAATTGTCTCTCTCGTGGAAGTAGCCTACTTGGTTGGTAAGTGCTCCAAGGCTACCATTATCAAGTAGGAACTCAGTCTATTAAATGTTGGCTACCACAGAGTTGTTGCACTGTGTGGTAACCATAGGGCACAAGAGTTCAATGTGTGGAGATAATGATGTAGTTGGGGGTAACACAGTCCATTCATCTGCCATGGCCTGACCTAGGAGTCATTTGGCCCCTAATTACAGTACAGTGCATGGCTTCAGTTTGAGCATTGACTCACACATCTACTGATGGGTTAAACAGTCCACTACAGTCCACACTCAACTATGCTCGTTTGTTTATTATGTATTCATGCTGTTGTTTGTTTGTTTGTTTGTGATTCAATTCAATCCTCATACCAGCCCTGAGGTATCAAACACACAAGTGTATTGTATTCAATCCCTATACCAGCCCTGAGGTATCAAACACACCAGTGTATTTATTGTAGTTTGTATATTTCAGGCAGCGGAAGGTCAGTTTTATTTGTACTGCAAGAGGAACGTGAAATGGGAAAACTATGCATTAAAGAAGATGAAGTATCCAAATTGTAAGTTGAAAAATTGAAATTTGCACAGCGTAATGTAGTTAGGATATTATGGCAGCGCTTTGTCATAATTGATAACAATCACTACTTTCTCTAGGGCTAGCCTTTCCAGTAGCATAGCCGCCACGTGTTCCCAAACCTTAGTTTATAAGGAGTTGATCTTGGTCTAGCTCAGTACGTTTTAAGTGGATTGTACCCATCACATCATGATAGTTATGATTGCAACACTAAATGGCAGTTGGTTCCCACTGCACTCCCATGCATCTGAGCATATTGCGGGAGGGATGTAGCATTCTGCTAATGTGGTGTTAAATCAACTGTTTTATTGGCCTAAGCTTCCTGTTGTTAGAATCTGCTGTTGCCCTGCTGCTGGGAGGCTGATGCCTATTAATAGAAGGGAAGGCTGGGTACTGCTTACTGCTATCAGCTACTGGCCAAATGGAATACTATTACTGCACACCTACAACTAGTTTGTGTAATGCAAACTAACTAACATAGATGTTAGTTAGTAGTGAAAAATATTGATTTTATGGCCTGCTTTACTCTCATTGCAGGGAAAGTGATGATATTATGGAATCACAGCAAACTTTGAGCTCTATAATCGGTCAGCACGATAACAGTCAATATTTCAGTGTATTAGAAAAAGGTCTCCATCATGTCATTGATGGTCTAAAAACGGTAAGTCAATTTTATTATCTAATCGACTTATGAATGTAGTTCTCTTGCGACTCCAAGTGAAATATTCTTAGAAACAAACCATGTATTTGGTATTGACATTCACTGGTTATATGGGAATGTAGACAGGTAATTACAGCAACAATATTAATCTGACACTCCAATATTTACAAACATAGCTAAATAAATCTAGCTAATATGGCTGTTCTGTGCAATTACACTATTTGACTCTTTACGCCGTCTACTTTTACAACATGATCAAAGGGCTTTCAGTGACGCTGTGCCAAAAATAACTTTAGATTTAGATTTAGATCAGCTAACAGACTTATCATATTTACAATACAGATTCTAAGGTCCCATTACTGCAAATTCTAAGACCCCTTTGCTGCCTTATCAGCAGGCACTTAGTGGTGCATTTACCGTCTCGTATCTCGGGGAAGGGGGGGAGGGGGGTGCGAGTCTAAATAGGGAAGGACTGATGACTAT
>JAOQGN010231983.1:0-10554 GCA_027564295.1 Himantozoum antarcticum | reverse complement strand
ATGATGATTATTTTATAATCAATATTTACAATATAATAATTGTATGATATTATTAATTTATTTATTATTTAATAGCCGCAAGTGAACTGCGCTCTTAAAATGCTTCAAATTGATATATTACATGGTGGGGGGAGCCACCCGGGTATAGAGGGGGAGCCAAGCTTTGAAAAGGGGAGCCACCCAAAAATGTTTTTGACACGCCGTGCCAAGATATTTGGCTCCCCCATTAACTGTTTTCTGCAGCCGCCCCTGCCTACATGTACATGTATGAGAAGAGAGTAGAATGGCTTCCTACGCTGAGAATTCGCTGACACTGGTCAATATAGAGAAAATACTTTCGAGCTTTGATCTGTATATACATGTACATGTATATGTGTGTTGAGTTCCTCACATATACACACACAAAAATACTGCCTTCTACACTGAGTAATCAGATCATAATTATTCTCACCTTAGTAGAACTGTTGATAACACCTGCTGCCATGCTCTTTAGCTTTCCTCACAGTCCACATACAGTAGTTATAGATAGGCTAGTTATATACTTCTGTTCTTCAGGCTTTACGAAGGGAACTGGAGATTAAAGATTCTTTATTACGAGAAGAAACGAACTTATCAGCCAGGACTGCCATGGAGTCGCAGGCTGCTATCAGTATTCAAGATAGAGAAGATAAAATAATAAGGTTTGATGTACTAATATTATTATGATTTGATACATTGTTACATGATATACATTTTAGATATTCAATATATTGTAAACTTTCTGATGTATGCATTCTTTAAAAAATGAGCAGTTAGGTTAGCATGTGATTCATGTGAAATCCAGCTGTGCATGCCATAATTAAATGTATATGGTGATCCCGTGGGAGACACGATGTTCCATGGGGAGAAAATATATAGTGGATGTTGTCATAGGGCCAACACCAACGTCAGTGTACGTGAGTGGTAATGAATAGTGAATAGTGCTCAAATTTGCAGAGTTTGAAAAATGAACGAGATGAACTTCTTTAAGTATTCAACTGCTTATTGCTTTAATTGCTACACAGATATGTGTAGCAGATAAAGCAATGAGTAGTTAGTTGGAATTATATGAATTAATGCATAAATATGCAAACGTTATTATACTCAAATTTGCGGACAAAACCTGTATTGCTACATGTTAAGGAGCATAAAACTCAAATCTGCGGACAGCAGCTGTTTCGATGTATTAGATCTCATCAGTGTAGCTCAGAGTGGCATAGGTTACACCTTCGCAATGAAACATATATATATGCAACAAAGCATTTTTAGAAAGGTATGCTGTACCAGGCCAGAGTGCTCAAACTGCTCGCGAGCAGTGAGCTTTGCACAAGGCAGCAGCACTGGTACACCCTATGCAGAGTGCTCAACAAAACCTGTATTGCTATATGTTAAGGAGCATAATACTCAAATCTGCTGACAGCAGCTGTTTCGATCTATTAGATCTCATCAGCGCAGCTCAGAGTGGCATATGTTACACCTTCACAATGAAACATATTTTATATATATGCAACAAAGCATTTCTAAAAGGTGTGATGTACCAGGCCAGAGTGCTCAAACTGCTCGAGAGCAGTGAGCTTTGCACAAGGCAGCAGCACTGGAACACCCTATGCAGAGTGATCAACAAAACCTGTATTGCTACATGTTAAGGAGCATAATACTCAAATCTGTAATCAAAATCCATAATTGCACAATTTATTAATTTTATATGTGTGTTATATGGGTTTATATGGGTGTAATTATATAATGAAGCTATATATATTTTTTATCACGTGAACTTATTTCTAAACAGGTCTCCGTGTTCTTCGTTCACGGACTATAATTTGGGTCTGATATTTTTATTTTATTGATGAAAACCTTGCCAATTTAGAGGTGACGAGATTCAAGATGTACCAGATATACCGATGAAATCATGGGTTTTATTCTACAATTTTTCCACGAGTAGGCATTAATTAATTAAAATATTTGTGCACAAAAAAATAGAAGTCAGTGACACAATGTAATGTGCAACTACAATCATGTAAATAACATATAATTTAGGATGGCTGTTTATAGTATACAGTAGACTATACCTAAAACTAGGGCCTACCAGAAAAGTTTAACTATGTTAAGTACGAGCGGTATTTAATATCACTACCCATCGTACTGTACTCCATTGTCAATACTATTGAGAATTAATTATTGCAAAATTTTTAAATTTGTTTACTGAAATATTAAAAATTTCTTATTTTGTTTTTAACGTCTGCTCACTTACCTGGTATGTAATTTGCAACTGAAACATTCGAATTCTATTTCAGTGAAAAACAAGCATGGATTTGACACGTGACATGCATGTTGATATTAATTGATTGAAGAAAGATGACTGCATAAGCTAAGCGCATAGCAATAGCCTATCTCCAATTGGCAATCATATAAAACATGTGTCAAAAAGTTCAATAAATGGACTTTCAAAATATTTCTTTACATTATCAGCATAATTATGTTAATGCAATGGAAAACACAGCATAGTTACGTATATCTTTAAGTAAGTCAGTATTGAAACCAATTGATAAAGTACTGAAATCAATTAAGGAATTTCCAATACATTCTGTTATGTATTTGCGATGTATGCAATGCACTGGCTTCCATGCTATAGCGAATGGAATGGTTTATTCCAATACGATGGTTGATGATATACATGTACATACATGATAATACCATGTAAGAAAAGTAACATGGAATTGATCCGGAATGGATCCGAAACTCATTGAATCTTTATATGTAATTTAAAGACCTTTGATGTGAATTTGACTAAAGTTTAGTGCTAATGACCTCTGCGAAAAATATAAATCGCAACTTCAATGTTTTCAAACTAGCCTTTATGATAATATTAGCAAAAATAACAAATATTTGGCAATAAAAATGCCTATTATGATATATATATTATATTATAAATATAATTATACATTAAATATACAATTACCCTCACATGGGAAAATACACGAAAACCAAAACCAAACCAAATTTATTCCGAAAGCTCCGTTAAAAAATTGAAGAATCTCGACAAACACTCCCAAGACAATGAAGTTTCTACAAATTAGAAAGTGATCAGTGACAGAGAGATATAAAAAATAAATATGTTGCAAAAACCACCGCAGTTGCAGCTATAGCCCAAAAATAAATTTTTTTTTTCCGAACATCCTCAAATACACATGGATCTTTGCTAATATAGTACCGTATGTTCCGCACCAAGCATGGGTGCATGATCAGTGGAAGAGGAGTCCAGTCGTTCATGCATTATTGAGAGCAGATTTCTACCAAAACACGAGTGTATCTACACACTGTTGCTGTGACAATGACGGAAGGCAAACAGCACAGTAATTAGAAAGTTAGAACAGCAATAGGTCCTCCGAGAATTAAAGACAACAATTCTGACAACACATTAGAAGAATAATGGAGGGCGTTTGAGCTATGCTGCAAGGGAGTTTGAGCTATGCTAGATTATAGCCAAGGGAATAATGAGCCTACCAAACTAATTGCAACATATAATTAGAGAACTATATAATTTACACCAGGGACATCTTTTCGCTCATATTGAGCGGCGGCGTGACTAAGGCAGAGGTGTCACAATAAGGAAAAATGTCAGAATTGACTGTATGGTCTATGCAAACAAAAATATTATGTTTAAAATTCAATTTGATTTGATTCAAAAATTTATTTTATTTCATTTTAGCTTTAATTGTTATTACCCCTATAATCTCAAGATTGACAAATTTGAAAGTCATACTTATTTGAGAAAACAGCATGATCTCGCTGTATTATCTACTTTGCTTGTCCGTTGCCAAAGTAATAACATCAGATTTTTATTTATGTACTAAAGCTAATGACAGTGTACAGAAACTTGAAAAATAGTAAAATCTAGTAAAGGTTAAAATGTGCGAAAGTGCGAAATGTGACACAGAGCGGTAGCACTATAAATGTCTTTCAAGTTTTAAAACTGTTACAGTTACAGCTCTGTAGCTCCAGGCAAACTGATCAAGCAGGTCTTCAAACAGTGGAAAACAAAAACACCTCCAATTTTCGCCACAGTTCTCTGTAGGACACTATTGCATCCCCAATTATTGGTTGGTCAGTATAATGCTGACAACACTGAACACATTATTGCAGGTCATTACCATAACACTATTGGGTGATATCTACATCTAATCAAATCTAAGGGAGTCCAAACAATCAAAACAATAACAAGTGCAATAACAAGTAATAACCAATAATTATCACCCCCAGAGGTAGAACCGCAAATAATAATATCAAACTAATGAATAGTACCAGTAATAATTCAAAGAGCCAATGACCCCCTTGAAATATATGGTCAACGGTTGCCTGACTTACCAAGCCAACTTTATTGGGGAGTTATCTGCCTGCCCGCCAGTGTTGGTGGACACACCACCGCCAACCCAACCAAGAGAGCACTACTCCCAGTGTGACATGGGCCCAGGCTAGGTCAACGGTGGAAAATTTAAAAGATAAAAACAGTTTAAATACTGTGTACCCCTGACTTTTGGGACAGTGATTGACTATTCTGACCTGAGGAATTGCACAATGTTCCAAATTTCATACGCTACCTTTTTAAATTAAATTATAATTTGTACAAATTCACAATACAAATTTAGCCCTTCGCATGCTTGCAGATGGTATTACTATTATACTGTACATGTAGGCCTACACACCGACTGCTATTACATACAAAACATTTGGTATTTCTCATAACTCATAAATCAGGTATTTATGTCTGTAGCACGCACTTTCATGTAATGTAGTATAAACTATAAATATTGAATAATATTTTTGCATTAGTGAAAGCTTTTATAATCTTTGAAAATTCTAAATTTAAATATTCTCACAACAAATATTTGTGGTTTTTACCGAATTCTTTTGTTACACAATTTTGATGGCATTCATCTATTTATAATTTTTAATAGTTTGCAATATGAGTACTAGTATACGTAGATAAAGAGCCAATTTAAAAACTTAACATTATTTAACAATAACAATTATTATAATTGTATTTGTAACCTAATAGCAAGTAGCATAGTAATAATAGTACTATGTACAGTAACCTACATGTAATACCAAGTAGCATTGCGAAAGTTCATCAATCCAGTAAAGCAAACAGATTTTTTTCAAAAGTTGGCTTTGTTATTATTAAATAGTGTGTCAGCGCTGTAGTGGGAAAAACAATTATTTTTTGTTTTGGCTAATTATTCAGATAATTATGATATACTAATTGTCTGGTTTCTTCTTTTACAATACATGTAATTATAAACTAACCGATTTCCTGTAACCTTTAAATAATATGAACTGATGTGTGTGATCAAACCAAATCCTGTGTCAGTGGTTGGCCTAGGTATAACATATGCAACCAGCTCTACTTATGCACATGGACCTACAGTGACCGAGTTTTTCACACCTGAATAGGTGAGGATTAGCCAAGTCTTTTCAGCATTCAATAATGACAATGTGCTATATACAAGTATATATCACTATATGCTATATATAAGTACATCAATAGCAGGAATGGCTATTTGTTAAGTCTTGTAGTCTTTTTATAGCTATCGCATTCAAATAATATACGATTTTTGCTTACACAATTGCTTACTCTGGCTATCAATGGCAATTATTGCTGATGCGCGACCTGTGGCATGCTGCCCATACATGTCAAGTAACTCCTGCTGAAATGAGGGAGATTGGTCTTTTGGGTGGGGGGTGTTCCATTTGAATGGGGTGGGGTACCTAAATTTCATCTGGAAATGACGGAGACTCCTGCAAAATGAGGGAGACTTGGCAAGTATGATGCTGCCTCTAACCTTGCCGCAATAACACAAGCTGTGCTGACAGCTTCTTATCATCATGAGGACTCCAGCGAATTCACATTTTCACCACACCAATTGGCTTTGTGCAGAGTGTTTCCGTCAACCAGTTTCTGGTGTTGAATTCACCACTGTTTGATTAGCACGATACCATTGATTTTGTAGGATTATGTGCAATGGCAGCGCTGCCTTCAGTGGTTGGGTTGGTTGGGACAGCGCTGCCTTCAGTGTTTGGGTTCCTTCTGAAACAACTATGTCGATATATACCACAATACACTGTCAAGTTAGTGTCTATGGTCGAAACAAAGACTTTGTAAAATTTCCAAATATTAGACCAAATGTTGTTTGCATTTTTTGCCCTGAATTGTCTGAAACTGCCCCAAGTTGTTCCCTGCCAACTGGTAGCCCTATTTCAGGGTCCCCAGCATTGCAGGTGTGCATACAAGGCAAAAGGAGGGAGAGTGGCTGAGTGGGAAAGGGCCCCTTCTTTTTCCTTGTATATACACCTGCAATGCTGGGGGCCCTGAAATAGGGCTAGTCAACACTGGTAGGCAAATAGCCACACAGCCAAATACAGTTGGCCTCTTTTGTCACCGAGCAACAATAATTGGAAAGTTTTACTAAACGAGATCTCGCAAATATTCTTTCAAAAGAAAGCTAGTGATAATTATGGGAGTTGAAGTGAAGTGAATTAGGGTTAGCGTTTATCACTCATAAAACTATTGAAGTAGGGGCTTGCAATAAATCAACCGAAGTAGTGAGGCATACAGCATGATATGGTAGTTTCATGTTAATCTAACTTAGCTGAACAAGGTATTTGCAACTGCTTGGTAAAGCCCTGAGCACACGGAACATCCAAGTTCCCACCGACATCAGCATTCACGTTGTGATAAGCAGCAGCGTTTACGATCGACCAATTAGAATCGAGCAGAATTTACCATGAGAGTAAACAATTGATGTTTGGAAATTCGGACATTGTATGTTGACTCACACATCAAATTCTGATTGGCTCATCGCTAAAACGGCAACATCGATGCTATAAAAACATGGCGTCGGCGACAACTTTGATGTTCCGTGTGCCAAAACCGGTAAAATTCAAATAAGTACAGCCAGCACAACAGAAGAACAAGAAGAATCTAGGAAGAAGTATAAACGAGTAGATGGTAAGATGGCCACGAGTAGCAAGATGGTAGAGGGTCAACAATGGGAATCTTCAACCTGTACCCTTCCAACTCTCACCTATCATAGTGTTGATAACAAAATTTACAAAAATCAGCTAGCAATGAGACTTTCGTTTTATCCCAACTTGCAACACAAGAAAAATAAATTAAATGCTTTCACTAACACAACAGAATATGGTATCAGAGATATTTATGAAACAGAATTGTCTCACCTTGATTTACAGCTAGAAGCAGAGCAGCGATTATGTAATCAATAAATTAGAAAGTAATATTTCTATCTGTGCATGCTTATGTCTCACGGAACAGTGAATAGTTGTTTAGTGCAATCACATGAGAGAAGTGTGCATACCTGTATACCTTATTTAGGTGTTAAGCGGTGCGTAATAAAAACACTATATATGCAGCTATAGATTATATAGGGAAGGTATTTCATCTGAATAATACATGTATAGTAAAAGAACGCAACTCACAAAAAATAACACAACTGTTATTACAAGAAAAGTGGACAAAAGAAGACAAAGCATTGACAATATTGTGCATGACTATTATGAGATATGTAGATTGTAAGCCATTGTAGATACTACACCAATATTGAACGGGATGCAGTGTAGCTGCTCAACTCACAATGCTGATATTACAGTCTCTGAAAATTGAATGGCAATTCAGCACACATATGGAAAAACACATGAACAGGTTTCACCAAAACGAACAATCCTTTTATTTTGATCCGAATGAAGAATACCTGCTTTTGTAGAGTATGATATTTTCATTTGCTGAACAAATATCCGTAAAGGCTTTATTTTGTATGTGCCAAATATTATGTTAATTGCTGTCTACCTTGCACTGTGGCATCATCAAACGCAAGTAAGGAAATTGTGCTTACAGTTGTGGATAGCTACTGATAAGTCCAGAAATTACAACTAGCAATGAGCATTAAATACATAATTTTAAGTATGAATTTTAGACTGAAATTTCAGCAAATTTATGGAGTTGTGTGCACATTGATGCTAGGAGCGACAGAAGACAACTTCCAAATAGTACGATAGTTTAACTTCTGCCAGTGGAAACTTGTTTCTGTTAGAAGAGTGCAAGTGGCACATATCTGTTAGAAAGTTTAACAAGTGACCTCAAAGGAAAGCTGCTCTGTGAAAAGCTATTGCAAAACCATTCTTGAGCTGGAAATCGCCAAGAAATTTCATGCAGTCTTTACAACCAATGGCAACTTCAGTAAGGATTTCACTTCCATCGCTAACAGGCAAACGGGAAAACCAATGATGCAAAGATTTCCATTGCAAGGAGTTCCTTGCGTACAAAAGACACGTAGAATTAAAACCCTTACTACATAAGCATTGAACACACAATGTTTTATTGCTTCATTATTTATTATTAATTTTATATACATATTGGTGGATAGTTACACATCATTGTCTCTACAAACAGTCAAATAAAAGTTCTTCTATTGGTCCATTTACAAAACTAAAAACAGTAACAGACAGATATATATATATACAAACGCTAAAAATAGCCGACACATTCCGGCAGTGGGATATAATTGTCAGTTAACATTGTTTACAATACTAGGTGCATTTTTACCTACATAGGTATCAGGTACATTTAAGCACTATGTATAAGTCTATAAGTACTTTTAAGTACCTAACTATTAAGGACATTTAAGTACTAGGTACTTAGGTCTACGAGGTACATTTTTATTAATCCATTATTTTGCACCAGAATGTCACATGCCCAACTGGTTACGAACTGGTATTGATTATCACAAACTGTCACCTCTCCAATGTAGGTCACAGCATTCCTCACTTTACATACATCACACACTTTAGCTGATAGCTGATATTAGTTGTTAGCAGAAAACTCTTGAAATGTTAATTCTCTGCAATTACTACCTATTAGCTTCGTAACTTCTACGCTGATCTTCCATTTCCAAACATATTCTTTCAATCTCGTAATTTTTACTCACTAATCCTACCCAACTACAATAAACAAGGCATAAAGTAACGATACAGTGCCAATGAGCAGCATTGGCAGTATTAGCAGTATAAGCAGCGCAATGACATTCATTACTTCAACAACAGATGTAAAACATGTGCAACGGCTTCACCAAAGAGCACATAAATAACATCCAACCGGTAAAGCGGGTCTGTGGTAACGCATCTTCAATCAAAATCAAAGAGCAGTGACTGAGAGTATTATCCAAGACATATTGATGCATTAGTGCGGGCTGCTATACAGTGTGGGCTGCTGCTACTACAGTGTGGGCTGCTGCTACTACAGTGTGGGCTGCTGCTACTACAGTGTGGGCTGCTGCTACTACAGTGCCAATGCGCAATTTTAGGTCTTAAATTTATCTCAGCATGGTCTGATCCGTGACGCCACTAATATTGGGTTAGCACTTAAACAGCAAATGGTCCGCTGTTATCTTAAAGGGATAGTTCACATTGGAGACTATATGTGGTGCATTATTGCCATTACTGTGTTCTTGCTAGAATAAATTTGCCACCATATAATGGTCAATCAATGTTTCAGCTGTCGTTTGATACCTAATTTGTTAGGATTGGACCGCAGGTAAGCTCACAGTATTAGAATTTGTAAGGTATGTTTTCAAAAATGTTCGACAAAAATTGGAGAAGTTGTCTCCTTCCGGCAATAAAACGTTATTACCCAACATTCTGAAAAATCAAAAACCACATTTAGTCTCCAATGTGAACTATCCCTTTAACTAGTATTATATGTTTTTAAAACTAATTATGTAATCATAAAAAGTGACAAAAAATCCAATTATTTGCAGTGATGTTAACTATGACTGTTAAATGAATCATCCAGACTAACAGTATCAAATTTCTCAGAATTACAAATTATGCTGGGCTGCATGTATTGACAAAGTATGATCTGTTGCAACTCCTCCATTTAAACATTTGAGTCTGATCTATGATAGTGCCTCATTATTTATGCTACCGGTATAACTTTTATATTCATTATTATTATCATCATCATCAATATCTTAATAGTATCATGATGCATCAATATACTACCAGTAATTGCAAACCTTTGATTAATAGGCAGTTTCAGCACATGTCAGCTCAACGCATTCTGGCATTCTCTGATAATGCCCATCAGTCACATGATACAATCACAGTTGCATGACATGGGATGGCGTTTACAGTCTGATGCATCAATTTTGACCTCCGGCTGGGCACATTTACGTTGATAAAAACGGCTAGGCTTATGAGTATTTGCCATTGTTTTTTGAGAGAACCGCAATTTCCATGAAATGTCAGTGGGCACATTTACAATGACTCCGTGCTGAAAGCAATTTATATCGACAACGCGGTCCAGTATAACGACAACGCGGTCCAGTATAACGCGGTCCAGTATAACGCGGTCCAGTATAACGCGGTCCAGTATAACGCGGTCCAGTATAACGCGGTCCAGTATAACGCGGTCCAGTATAACGCGGTCCAGTATAACGCGGTCCAGTATAACGCGGTCCAGTATAA